>WYDI02036909.1:0-43529 GCA_009867235.2 Psittacus erithacus | reverse complement strand
TGCTGTGCTTCAATATTTTTTAAAAATAAATCTATTGTTATAATGAAATGGACTATATATAATCTCTTCCCTTATTTCATCTACAAAAGATCAGGATAGTTTGTCTTTCTCTGTGGGATGCCAGCGCACACTTGTGAAATAAAACCACAGAAAAAAAACCGCAAAACCTCAACAAAAAACCCAACCAACCAACAAAAAAACCCCAAAAAAACCCTCAAAGAAACAAAACCAAAAAAACCCAAACCAAAACACCACCCTCCCATGCATCCACCCAAATCTAGGCCTATTTCCTGGGTATGTTAGATGCTATAGGTTTGAATTGCAGGACAGTGCATCGCAGGCATTCTCATTCTCCAGTGCAGGGCATCTTCTGAATTGCACCATGATTTCTTCTCCCAAGGAAACAAGGCTGCACAGAGTGATGATGTATATCTGTCTCTTATCCTACATAGACTCAGAATGTTTTCAAGGCATAGCACAGAGGATAAAAGACATACTTTAAAATGTGGTTATCACCAATTTAACCCTGAGGACTTATGATTTTGTACTTGTAGGAAAATAACCAAAATTGGGGAAAATGAGGAAATATGGCTTTGCAAAGCTCAGCTCAAAGGCTGTAATATTAGAGCAGCTTTGACAATTGCTGCTCTCGAGGTGAGACACAGTTGCTGCTCCCAAGGAAACAGAGGAGGTCTGTAAGAATGTGGTGCAATATCCTTGAAATGGGGAGTAGAGTGATGCGGAGATACCATGGCTCATCCCTGTTATCAGGAGTAAAGAAAACCACATAGCTGCCATCAAGAAAGGTGGATCACAACTGCTGTCTCAGCAATGATGGTGAAATCATGTCCTGTAGCTCAACTTTGCTCATTACAATGTCCTTGATAGTAATGGACCAAAGAAAAGGTTAAGAGCTTCCTTCAAATTCTGCATTGTCTTAACTCAGAATAGGGAACAGGTATGTTCTGTCCTTGATACTTAAACTGTGTAAACTGTGTATTGTCTTAGCTCAGAATAGGGAACAGATATGTTCTGTCCTTGATAGTTAAACTGTGTATTGTCTTAACTCAGAATAGGGAACAGATATGTTCTGTCTTTGCTATTTAAACTGTAACACGGAATAGAAGAGGTAACCGAAAACACATTGTTCAAAATCAGGGACCCTGCTCCTCCAAGAAGGTGAATGTCTGATAGGAACTTGTGTCAACAAGTTTCTAAAGGACTCGAGACTGCCAGACGGGGCAACCACGCCAAGGATGATTATGTGTGACTAGAATAACTCAAGCTCCACCTAAAAGTAAAATAGTATAAATTGGCAAAAGAGAAGGGAGATATTTGGGAAGAAGCCCCCATCACAACATCTGGGATCAGTCGACGGGCTGGATCTCTCTTCTCCCCCCATAGGGACGCCTGTTGGGTAAGATTACTGTGTTATGCGCATTTACTTATTTAACATCTTGCTAGCTATTTAGTATTATTACTGATCAGTTATTGCAAATTAAGTCTGTTCTCGCAGTCAGTCACTGTCACCGGCTATCTCAAATCTGTATCCTGTCATGAGTAATAAATTTCTTGATATAAGTTTCTGGAAACTGATTATAAGGGATTTGGCCTAAAGTGCTGCTCGTAGGGTCCCTGAATAGGTTGGGTGAACACACTCTGACTTGGTGGGACTGCCCAGGGAGGGCAGGCGGGTCGGATACAAGGGTCTCATCCTTCTTGGGAAGCGAAGTAGACTGGTCTCCCTAACCTCTATCAGCGTGGTGCTGCTCGTCGATGGGTCCCTGAATAGGTTGGGCGAATACCCTCCAACTTGGCGGGCTGCCCAGGGTGGGCAGGCGGGTTGGATACAAGGGTCTCATCCTTCTTGGGAAGCGGATAGACTACCTGGTGTCTTAACGTGACAGTACTCTATATCTCTTCCATTTCTTCTGTTAGATGGTCAAAACCACCTATGTCACAAACACCAATTGTAAGTTTGTGTCCTTACTACCCATAAGATCCAACATGATTTACAAAATGAAAGTTTCCCTACTTAGCCTACCTACAAGATCCTGTCTGGTGAGTATGCTTAGGATATGCAGTCTCTCATATAAAACACAATAAGCAAGCAATTACGTCTTCTCCCATTCATTAGCCAAGAATTCAGTTCCACAATGTGAAGCTCTTGTCTGCAAGTTGATTTTGACTCCTCCAGCTACTAGTTTTCACTGAAACTTGGACTATTCTCAGACAAAACCTCCTGCTGACAACTTCTACTTATCATGAAATGCTGAAAATTTCTCTATTATGTATTCTGTTGCTTAGTGATCATTTAACTGATTTATATTATAGCAGGGCACCAACCTAAAAACCTTTTGTACTTGCCCATCATAGTCACCTAGCACCTTAGAATATGCTATACTTAGACTGTTTATCTGTAAAATGCAGTGGTTGGGTTCAAATACTTATTTAACAAGATGTTTAAGAGGCTTGAGAATGGTGTCTTCAAATCTCTCAATTCAGGAAAATTAATGAATTTTCATGCAGCAATTTATGCATAGGAACTGCTCCTCTTTCTTTTTGAGGAATAACAAGTGTTTATCTGTTCTAAGTGATGGATAAGCACAGCTTTTTCTAGATGACTTCTCTGTGCTGTTAGCACATACAAAAGGTTGGAAGTCTTCTTTGGAAGATGCTTTTGCACCTTATCCAATGCCAGCAGGCAAATGGTCCACAACAGAATTAATGCGGGTTTCAGGCTGTCCAGCTGACCTTGGCTAAACTTATAATTTACATTCCTGTGGCACCATCATTCAACTAAACTCATCTTCACTTGGGATGATTTCAGATGATTATCCCTCCAGCCACAGTCATTTCAAAACAGTAAAAACCACTAGAAGAGCAAATGTTATTTTCTAAGTGGCTTCTTAACTGCTTTGCTCTTTCTCTAGTTCTACAATATAAACTATGGCCATACAATATAACTTTCTCTGGTTAGAGTTATATTGTGTGTTAAGGCTTTTGCATTAAGAAGGAAACTTTTTCTTCTTTTTTCTCTTTTTTTTATTTTAATTTTTTAATTTTATGACATTACAGCTAGTTAAATTATGAATTTTCAGAGAATAAAAGAAAAATATACAAATACTATATTTGCTGGATGAAAGTAAGATGCAAAATAAATAAAATTGTAAAATGTGATCGTTACCATTGTTCAAGTACTATACTAGTAATACAATTTCAAACAATATATGCTTCAATAACAACTTGAAAACGTGAGAGTAACAGCATAAGAGAACACTTCAAATTAGCACTTAAAAAGAATGACCCTAATATCCAGGAGATTATTCTTTCTTTTCAAGTCAGACCTCTGAATCCTATTTCAGCTGTGAGGGAACTTGAGTGATTGCCATTAATAATTCAACCTTGAACAGTTCCTCATTGTTTTGGAAGTACAGGCATATCTCTACTTAATATACTCTTTTTCATTTTTACGACTTGGAACCATTACGTTGGCCACTGGTCTTGGGCTACATGCCAAGAACAGTGAAATGTAATAAAATAACAGGAAATTCAGACATATTTAAAGTTCAAAACCCAAAAGATACGTTTGCATCATGCACTGATACAAATAATTGCAGTTTTTAATTTAGCTTTTACCCAGAGAAGACAGTATTTCACCTTAGCGATATTTATTTTATAAAGACATATTAGGTCACCGTAGGCCACAGTATCAGAGTAGTGCTTTTTTATATAAAGCTATCTTCAAATCTGCTAGTAGAATAGTAAAAAATAAAGTAATAAAAAACTTTTATGTCTGCTTTCTCATGTAACCAGTTGTACAAAATATATTATTTTAGAATTTTCCTGACATATTACTCTGCCTGTACTCTATTTTCTGCTGTAAAAGAGTACTTGTAAAATCCACAGCCTGTAACTTTTAATGTTCAAATTCATAAGATATTCTCTCATGTTGCAGTTTTAATTCTACTGTGATTAATATTATTATTTTTAAATTCAGTAGGCATAATATGAGGTTTAGAAATAATTTAATTTGACTTCTATCTCTCTTCCAATTGTTCGTAATTCTTCTGCTTTCATATCAGATCCTGTAAATGAAGAGTCTCTTTATATATCCACATTGGTCCCATTAAGATTAATAGTAAATACACCTATGCAACAAACAGAGAATAGAAACTAAATCTTTTATTTCTCTCTCTAGAATATATTTCTGTAAATTCAGAGCATACAAATGGGTTGATGACACATTTATCTGAATTTTAAGTGAACTCACGCTGTGGCATGGATTTGAGACATCCATATAACTGTGTCAGGAGATTAAAATAATTTTCTGCTGGCTAGTGGAAGCTACTTCCTTTCTGCTTGCTTGTTCTCATATCTGCGTATACATCTTCTGAAAAAAGGATTGCTGGTTTCAGTTGGATTTAGACATTCTAGCAGAATAAAAGACAAAGTTGTTGCACTTGTGGTTATTAATATTTGGTAATGAACATGAATACATAACTAAAGAATATTCGGAAAGTTATCATGGGTTTAGTGACAGATGAAACAAAAATGGCTATGACAGAAAAAATCTAAATATACAAGCTTGGCCATGCCATGATTCTTGTGCACATTTTCTGGAGCCAGTTTCTCATCTTCGTCATATCTGGTTTTGATTACTGTGAAGGGACTGAATATAAATGCCTAGTTTGTTGTGATTGCTATACCTCTCAATTTTTTAGAAGCATCAGCTGAGTAGGTACTATTTGATTGCAATAAATGTCCATCACATTTTCCCTGTGGGAATATCTGGAATAATGAGTAACAACTCACAGAGATGTTCCTCTATAAACACTGTTAAACCTCAACACCTTAGGAAGTCCTTCCATGCATTTTACCACAGAGACAATGTTGGTTTGGAAAAAAGAACTGGATCTTTTGAAAAGATTGCCTCAGAATTAAAATACTTTTTTTTTTTTTTTTGTAAATCTGAACTTTTGATTAAATATTTAATTAAAAAAAAACAAAAAAAGCCAAAACACTCCCCCCTCCAAACAAACAAACAAACAAAAAGAATGCAAAAAAACCAATTTTCAGGAACAACAGAAATGATACCTGAGAATGAAATATTTTTGTCTGCTACTTCTAAACATCTCAGTTTGGTAATATTGCTGTCATACCTCAGGAGAACTCAAAATTCAATGCCTCAGATTGTCATTCTCCTCCATGGATTAGGTTCTCCAGCCTAGTTATTATCTTATTACTGACTGGATTTAAGAGAGGGAAGTCCCATTTTTCAGAAAAAAGTTACTTTGCTTTAAGAAAGAAATTAATTGTAACTTTTGTCCACAGAGATTTAAACCCTATTTTTGCACACATTTTGTTGATGGAAGTGTTTTGAGAGCTGCTATTTAACATGATCTGATTCACTACCCATGTAAGTCAAAGGAAATCACCCTTTTATGGAGCTAAGAAAGATGCAATATGTTTAGCTGAAAGAAAATGGTGTTAAATGTGAATTTATCATTAGCTGTCATCCTCTCTTTTGTTTTTCCTCATTTTAAGAAGGATTATTATCTGAAAGGAAACAATCTACAAGCTACTTGGAGGGTTCAATGATCTACTCCTTTAGTATGTTCAGGAACAAACATAGATCAAGATGGAACTAGTAAACTTGTGTATTTGCTTAACAAGAAGGATGGTTTCTCCATCCCTCATTCCTGTTTATTATACAGATATTTGGTGTAGTATGAGATGAAATACACCCAACTGATATAGCTAACAATTTAGGATTTCTTATTCTTATATAGCCTCCCAGAATTCAGCCCATATTTGATCCTCTTGCACATTTCCTGTGAGGTGAAGGAATACATTAAAAAAATCTTTGAAGGCATCGGTCAAAGTAAAAACATCTCTGAACCAGAAGCGCTTTATAAGCTCCATGTACATTCCTGCCTTTACTTTAAAGGCTAAGATTATAGTAGGCACAAGGGGGGTTTAGCACAAACAGATAGAGTCTTGTACACGAGCTCCTACCCTTCATCTCAGGACCTGGCGATCTCTTTTTCAGGTAGGGAAAGGAGCTTTGTTGAAAACAATCAGTTTGCAAATGACCTAAAAAATGCAAAAGCAAGAAGTTTTTTTTAATAATGAAAAAGGCAAATATACTCCATAGGAATCCAAAATGCCACAATCAAGTGCTTAAAAATCACTTTACTTTTCAGTAGATTTACTTTCCCAGGCATATTTTAAAATCATAACCCCGCAATGCTGAATGTATAGTAGATGTGATTAACATGTGCCTTGGGTGTGCTGCAGGCGTTTGTTCACATACCCACAGTCTGTTATCAGTCAAAGCAACTCCACTGTTGTCATGTTTGTTGCTTGTTTATTTGACCATGTTCTTCATCCATCCCTTTCTATAATTATGCATTTATATATATATAACCAGAAAAAGTACAATGCCATTAGCTAAATTTTCATATGCATCCTCTTTTAGAAAAGATTTATCTCACCTGATAATTACTAATTTTATTGCTCAGTCTCTGTGCAAATACAGAATGATTATCCAATTAGTCTGTTTGCAGCAATGCTTGCGTAGTCAGTCATGATTGTGATCACCAGAGCAAGCTGCTTACTTTAATATTCCAAGTCAACATAAGAAGCAACCCACAGGGTATTTTACCTCTTTTTATACATTCCAATATAGCTAGGAAGTAGAAAAGAAAGAGACAGAGATTGAAGCTATAATTTGTGCAACGTATAGATCAGACTGAATGCTTATTTGATGAAGATATAAATTAATCTTCTTTAGGAGGCCAAAAAAAAATTAAAAAAATACAGTATTGTGTGTATCAGAGGAGGACAAGACTGTATAATTTTGTTGGCTAGAAACCTCTAGGGTCCTACATTACCTGAAAATTCAATTAACAGTGGTTTATAATTCAGTTTCCCTTCTCCTTCTTTGTTTCTTTGCCACTGTCATTCTCACTTTGGCTATGGTAGTTGTAGAAAGATAGATTTGGGGGCAGGTTGGGAGAATGAGGGGGTTATATGTAATGTATTGAAAACCTCAATGAACATTGCTTTATTTCTGTGTACGCAAAACACGGAGGAAAAGGACTCTGTTCCAGTCACAAGGTTTCTTTCTAAGAAACCCTGGTTTAAGAACCTGGTTTGGCCACGGTTTAAGAAACCAAAATCAGTCAAGTGATTGCTGCTACAGATGGTGAAAGCAGGTTGTGATCTTGACTTGATAATCAATGTAGAAATACAGAGGTCTGGACTATTTTATAACTGCCTGTAATTCATTTTACCACATTATTTGAGCCGGAGATAAATTTATACTTTATTTTTTGAACAAGCAGCAACTGGGTACCCTGTAGTTTCTTATAGGTTGTCTTTGAATGCAATTCAGGTTGTGCAGATGGCCAGCACAGGGATGACACATCGCTTAAGTCCCAATTAGCTCCTCACTGCAGAATTTAAATGGGATTACATGATACATAAAACTTTGCTGGCACTGTCTGAAAAATGATTTACAACCTCTGAAATTAAAGGCTAAACATCTAACAACCAGTGATTTAAGTGCTATAGGAACTTTTTTTTAAAAAAAAAAAATATAAGGATACTGGAATATCAGATGTCTTTTCTTTGAAATTTTTACTGAAAAATATTTTGGCACATTCAGAAACTCTAGTTCTCTAAGTCTGGCAAATGACCAGAAGTATCACATCCTTATTTTGACATGTGTCTCATCTGTGTTTTCTGAGAAGCACGCATTTGCTTGGCAGCCGTAGGTTGCAACACATTAGCTTCCTTCCTTTTTTGTCTTGCTACAATATTGGTAACTCACAAAGAGCAAAGTGAAGCCATCAAGTATTTCTCAAACCAGATTAAAGATCAACTATAATGGTTGCAACAAAAGGCAAAGATGAATTTGCAGAAAGGGTTTTTTGCATGTTACATTTATAATATGGCAAAAGAGTTCTACAAAGGCACGGATGAAAAAAGAACATTTTATTTCTGTCCATTGGAAGCTGAACAATTAATTGATTTTTAAATTACCCTCCATTCTTAAAATATGCTTTACAGCTGTACTTTATTGACTGCCTTTTTCCTCAGATAAATAACTTGCCCCTCTGTTGAAGTCTACTGAAACAGTGAGATTTACACTTACGCTCAAAAGAGCAAAATCTGTTAGCTTGCTCTTGTGTGGCAGGGTTGTTTTCTGGAGGAATTAAATTACTATTAAAATATATAAATTTATTTAAATCTATTCAAGAAAACATCTACCTTGGCTTCCTTTGAGTCTCTGATGTTCTTCTGGTTTTCTTGCTGGTTCATTTTATCATGCAAAAAAACTAGTGGTAATTTGTTTTAAAGAAAGATTCTTCAAATATTAAGATTTTGTAAAATGTTATGTGCTGGAGTAATCCCTAATGCAGGTTATCCCTGTTGGAAGCAGAAGGTTCATTAGACTCTAAACACTTGACCAGTTTTAATTACTTTATTGGAGATTCTTCCTTTTGGTATGTGAAGAAGAGTGTCACAAATTTTTGGTAAAGAAACCCCATCAAGTTTACATTCTGCAAATGCTTTTTGTTTCAGTATAGCCAAAATAGACACTGAAAAGGCATAATTCTGAAAAAGGATTTATCATGAAAGGCCAACTACACAAAATGTGGTGCATCAAAAATAAAGGGCTAAAGGCATCCACAGCAGTGTGAACAGAAAATTGTTAAGCAAGAATAAAAAGGAGCTATTGATATGAGGGGTTAACAGATGCAAAAAGGGTTAGGGTTAAGCCGCTTGCTCAACAATCACAGTGATGATGCAAAGGGGGTTAGGATTAGGCTGCGGATTGCTTGCTCACAATGATACACAATGCTTGCTCAATACTTATCCTACCTAACAGGACAGGATGGGAGGACCAAGGCTACTGATAAGGGGAAGAAGCCGTCACTTCTTCTACCCCTGGACCCCTAAATCAGCAGGAATCAGCTCTGCGGTTTGGATGATGGTCAAACAGCCAGGGAACATGTATAACAATTAAAAGGTGGAAAGTTCAGATTGAGGAAGACCCGTTTACATCATCTCCAGACCCCTGCCCACGACCATCAGGAGGCAAAGGACCTTTCAGCTCATTGTAATATGAGGTGGGGATAGGACATGAATATGTATGGGTGTATTGCATAACCTAATGCATATGTATAAAAGATGGAGGAAGACCACGCTGAGGTGCCCATGACTTTGGAGGAGTGATCCCCCATGCGCCCAGCTCTGAGTAAAGCATAGCTACTTTACAACTTTAACTAGTTGTGCAGTCTATCTGCGTATCACTACTACATGTGTACTCAGCATTTATAAGATTCCTGTTGGAATATAACAGTCAGTTTTTACTTGCTTGTGTTTGGAGATGATTTGCAAGAGTGGTACAAAAACTGAGACACAGTTTCATGGAAGTTTGCATTTAGCTCATGCAGGTTGGGCTCCATTGGATATAGGCATGTATGTCTGTAATGTATATATCCACAAGTGGCCTAAATGATTAAGCTTCCTTTATATTCAGTATATATCTTAGGCTTAACTATATTACCTAGATGTCTGGTGCATTTAAGATACTTGTCCTCTGGGTACCATTCTAGAGTGTTCATGTCTCTCCTGTCACATTTACCAGTCCAGTGTAGATATCCCAGATGCCCAGGGTGTTTAAAATGGCACAGAATACTTATAATTGTGCAATTGGACTGTGACTTTAATCAATATAATTGATGGCATGCAGACAGACATTTAGCTCATTCCAAACTGCGCACATTTGCCTGAGACTTTGCTAGGAGCCCTTGACTATCTTGATTAAATCTCCATGGACTGTAATGAAATCTTAGATGTTTCCCCAGTCTACATGTAGATACCTGTTACAGAGACCTAGATATCTGAGTCTAGAGCTGGATTTCACCCACAGTCTGACTTGACATTTAGGAGAGAATAGCCTATCAAAACATGTGTAAAAGAAGAATGCATCTGAGAGTGGACTTTTCAGTGTAGAGTATATGAGAAATAGCTGGATTCAAGGTATGCAAAATGAACATAGAAGATAATTAAACTTGAAATCAGACATATTTTAAGAGCAAAACCAATAAAGCACTCAACAGTCAAGACTTTATAATCCTGTCAGGTAGTGGAAATAATCTGAATCGACTTGATATCAAACTTGGGTTGTGTTTTTTTTCACATCTCTGTACTTGTTTCAGCTGGGATAGAGTTATTTTTCTTTCTGGTAGCTGGTACATTGCTGTGTTTTGGCTTTAGTTGGCTTTTGTAAGATATATGTCATAGACTACTAGAAAAAATAGAGAATAATGAAATAATTGCTTGTTACCTAAAGGCCAGCATTAAGCAAAATTATGTAATGCGTCATCATAACAGGTTTTTTGGCCATAAACTCTATTGCTACATTTATATTTGTTATTAAACGGGGGCACGAGATTAAGCTCTTGCCCATGACTGTTCATTTCTTTTGTAAACACAACCCCTGGTGTGGCTTTGCCTTAGGCTAAATAACACTCTCCCAGACAATGTTGAGACACAGTTGAGAAAGTAATATATGTGAAACCTCTGTTTCAAAGACATATTTGCATATAATACACATAGGAAGTCTAAATTCCCTTTTTGCCCAGCAGTTAAATAACGATAGTACTTTTACTTTGCAGTATTTCACTTTATGTAGCTTCCTTACTAGTTAATATTTTCAACAGAAACTATTGAATTTCTTCCCTCCAAAATGCAAGTTACCTTCCAGCACAACCTGGAGTACACCTTGTAGCTGAGATATAGCAGAAGAGTTAATAGTCTGCTGCTGTTAGCAAGTCAGGATCAGACTCAGCTCTGCACTAATAGTCATAACAAAACAAGTATTGCTGACCCATAAGCTGAGGTTATGACAGATGTGATAAATGAATGAGTTTCCTAATTTCTAGTATTGTCAAGTTTTATATGGAAAATAGAGAAAGTGGTATATTTCTATTAATTTTTAATATAATATGCTGTGATCCTAAGAGCATATTTTGTCTGAGGATTGTCCACTTGGTGGATCTGTTATATTATAAATAGATGTATTTCGGCATGCATTTTGAAATATGTGTTGTGATTTCTCTGTAAAATAGAAATATTTCATGCTTTAACAGATGTTTTTCATTACACGGCATATATAACTTCTTTATGTGTATCTACTTCATAATGTGATTTATGATCTTAATGGCATCTATTCTCATACTCTTCCTTTCATAAAAATGAAATGATGTACTACCTATTTATCTGTATCTGTTTTTTCTCATAAGCAATAATAATTGGAAGATGTCATGTGGCTCTGGTAAAGATCGGTCTTTGCTGCTCGCACACATTGCTGAATTTGAATATCAGCATTTTGCATCTCTGTATTCCTATGCTTCCTGAATTTTGAATGGTTAGGATCATTAGACCTTTCTCTCACCTTTCTGCCTGTTAACCCTTCTCATAAATGAGACCAGTGTCTTTCTCTACTCTCTAGAAGTCTTTCTACTTCTATGATTCTATGACTCTTGCCCCTCAGACTAACATCTGTTTGGGAGGAGGCCATGAGCTCCTGAGCCAGCAGTGGTTGAAAAATTTAATAACAATTGATTTTTTAATTTATTATGGTCTGTCAATGCTTGCTTTAACAGTAATGGAAGGGTTAATATGTGTTGTGACATTCACATGCCTTCTAAAATCAGTGAATAACCCTTTCATAGCTCAGAAAAAAATCCTTCTCATGCACACACATACATACAGAAATCTTATAGCTACCTCTGTTCAATACCTGGTAAAACATGCCTGTGTATGGGCATACAAGCTTTTGTGCTCTCAGTTTGTCATCAGTGGAAGCTGCCTTTTTATAAAATAAATTATATTCCACAATACAATGATATTAACATACATTTCAATACTTAAAGCAGGTTAATTTCCAAAAAATAGTTTACATTAATATATTAGTGTTCCGATTAGATAAACCACTGCAGCAGAAATATCAGAGGGGATCTTTTTTTTTTGTCTGGACCTAAGTACTTGTGAGCGCTCTTACAGATAGCAGAAAGGTTCTCACTGCAGATTAATACATTTTTCATATGTTGCTTACCAGCTCCTTTTTCCAGTACATAATATGATTCTTTCCTAATAGGATTTTAGGATTGTATCTTAAGTAGAGAGATCCTGTTTACAGAGCTATAACTTCAGCTCAGAATGTAGGAACTGCGACTATATTTGAAACACAGGCTTGAACTGCTTGTTTGCTTCCTGGTCTGCCTGATGATAGTGGTTCTTTGAGTCATAATCTTTAATAACCTATATTTTCAATATTATATATTCCTAATAACAAGAAAAAACCTTCCAGCCTTTAGTAGATCACAAAGTCTTCTGAAAGCTTGACATTTCTTTTTTCTTGCTACAGTATATCATTGGTAACTCTATAGAACATTAAGTGCTATGCTACCCTCTAACTAGAGTGAGAGCAGACTCAAAGACCTGCCAAAGAGTCTCATCGCCTACTTTATATCAGACACCAAATCATGCTCCAGCTTCAACCATTTAGAGCTATTAAACAGCTAGTGGGATTTTCTGTAACAGTAGGAGCATTAACCTCAGTGTCCTGGACAGCTTCCAACACAAGTAATTACACTGTGCCAGTAAATTCCCCCTGCATTTTATTTGGACATTGCATTTCTTTTTCTTCAAGTAAAACATTATGTGAGGCTTGCTGTGCATTGTTAAACAGGTGCTGAGTTTTACCTAAAGTGGTTGCATTTCAAGGGTGTGGGAAGTGATTTCCGTAAGATAGAATAGGGGGTTCAAATATCAGTTTGGAATGTATTCTGGTACCCTCTGGATGATAAGCATTATATGAAGTAACTTTTTATGATTTTAGTATTATATTCATGCAGAGGACTGCTGAAGAAACATAAGAATCTTAAGCAACTTTAAGTGGAATCCACTAAACTATTCTTCAGAACTTTTTACCAATTTTGAATAGCATTGGGCTGATCATTTTCTTCATAACTTCACAGGATCTCAGCAATACCCCTGTTTCATAGTATAATAAAGATACTTACTGCTTTTATAATTTTACTTATAGAAAATAAGAGTGCTTATACGATATAGCAGCTAGTAGCTTACAAAGAAGCTCATTCTTTTCTCATCCCAGAGACTGGCACTCAGCTTTGTGCCTATTTTGAACTAGAGTAAGGGCTTAATCTCTCTTCTCACTGTGCCTCTCAAGACAAGCTGCTTAATTATTTGAGTGCTGGGTAATAGTTACTCAATTATGAGTTGAAATGTCCCCCCAGAAAAGAAGCCTCTAAGGTCTACATATTCTGACTTTTTGTAATTTTTTTTCCTGTAACTGGCTTTACTTTTGATACTGGGATCATTTCCCTGTGCTGCATATTCTGGGGTGCTTTATAACTCTTCTGCAATGCTAAGAAAACAAATTTGAACTTGTTCCAAGCTTGTGTATAAGCAACAAATGAACTGCTCAAAATTCATGACTAACTAGTTATTGTTTGCACAGTGCTTTGACTATATAAAGCACTTTGTAAATGCTAGGCATTATTACATAAGACACAGTCCACTGCAGAGATAAGAGATGCTTTACTGCAGTCATACCTTCTGTAGCAGGTTTATATTATTGTGCAAGAACATGAAAGCTGTATGACTTACAAAATTCATTCCTGAATGCATTTCACCATATAAAAAGTCTTCAAATCATGGCATTTCAGGCACTTAGAAAAGAGGGAGTCTAGCCTACTAATTGTATAGAAACTGAGCTATAAAATTTACTACCTAGGAGCATTTTGATGGATATCTTTTAAGTAAGGTGTAAATACTCTAAAGTTTCTAGCAGATCATTTTTTTTGATGTCTTCCAAACAGGACACTATTTTGCCCTTTTTTTTTTTGATGTAATGTACGCACGCACTGGCATACCAAATCTTCTCACTCACCCCATGTTTAATTTCTTTTGTGAGTTTGTTTTGGAGTATGTCACAGGCTGTATTATTAAGCTTGAAGTAATCTCTAAGTTAATTTTAATTTTATTTTAATAACAATAATCTTTAACCAAGACCCATTAGAAAACATATTTTCACAGAAATGTGTTGTGGTTTTAAAGAGTTGTTAACTGGTGCAGCTTCTCTTTTGCCCCTTTTATACTCTGCAGTCTGTGTAAAGGATACATATGCTGCTCCCATTTAAAAGTATGCTGCTCCCATTTAAAAGTGTAAAGCAATAGTTTTTCCTGACCACACCTGTCTAATACTCCTGGAAGCATTCTATCTGCATCCTGCAGGCAGAATGCCTGAAGCAAGTATCACATGGTTAGCGCTTTGCTTAACTTGCTTCAAATGACAGGGCAGTTTATCCCACTCCTTTCACCATACGCTCAAGAACATTGATGCTGGAAAATGGATTCTCTGTGTCTGACTCCTGAGGTATGTTTCTACAAGCCCAGCTGAATTCTGAGCCCTGTGCTATTAAGTATTTTAGTATGACTACTATTACTAAGAATACTGTTATTACTGTTACTATTACAGCTGCTATTTACCAAACAAAGCTGATATAGTAAAATGCAAAGCATGATTAAATAATTTAGTGTCACAGTATAGTGCATTCCTGAAAAAGCAGAGTGTTTTTCATTTCTTATTTATTTTCATTCTGCAGTCTCTTATTTTATCTACACTGTGTAAGAAGATCACATCAGGCAATTAGACCATATACAAGCAATTAAACTTCAAAATATGAACATACAGGATTGTATGTGACCACCTGCAGAGGTTAACTAAAATTAATGTTTGTCAAAATTCAATAATCTTCTTATATGGATGAGACATTTAAATCTGTAGAGCTGACAGCATAAACAATATGAAAAAGCAAACTTCATTTCTGAACTATGAAAAGGAATTAATAATATAGGAAGAGTAAATAATTTGAGGACTTATTAATCAATCAAGGAAAAATATGCCAATCATAAACATGGGTGAAGCTTTTTTATTTCTTCCATACAATACAAACCAAGTGTTCCCCTCAATTAAATCTATTGTTTGATATAATCTTCTCTTTTAAAAGGATCTTCCACAATCAATGTGGAATTAAAGATGGAAGGGTCTGTCCAACTTCTAACATTTTCAGAGTCAAGCAAAAAAGCTTCCTATCATTTTGTTGCTGAATATGCTTAGTGTTTTTTCACTCAAAGGAACTCCTTGCTTATGCATAAACTATATACTTAGAAGGTTTCATACATGTTGCCTAGACCACAGAAACAAAAGTGGAATAGGAGTGTCTCCAGTATGGATCTAGATCCAAAAGTCAGTTTTTGAAGATAAAGAAGTTTAGCTCATGATTTCCAATAAGCATGTGCCAAGTTACATCAGCTGTAATTCTGAAAACCTAGGAATTTTCACAGTGAAGTTTGAAAGTTTCAAGTAAGCAAAAATAGCACAGTAGAATACAGTTATTTAAACATAGAGTTAACTAGCACTCAGAAGAGATGCATTTTAGGTTGACTCTTGAAATAGAGTGGCATATGTAAATAACTTGCTTAGCATGCGTTAAAGTGAATTATGAATATTATATTTCTGGCATGCTGTTGAACTATGCACCAGAAACTAAGAAATCACTTAATATACTCCTAAGCAAAACAACCTGTAAACCCTTGGGCATCATCAGAGTGTTATCAATTATAAAACTAAATATTGGACTTGCTTTTCACATTGTTGAGCTCTGATCACTCTCTTTACAAAAAGAAATTGATAGAGTGATAGAAGGCCAGGAAGCTCCTCTGGGGATTGATGTATCAGAGGCACCAACACAGCAATGAATCATAATGACAGCATTGTAAAGCAGTAACAGATTGAAACATTGGGTGATTAACTGAAAAATTTGCTGCAAATTTGAAAATTTCATAACCACATGATGCAGACATAAAAAATCTATGCCTAGAACATTGTACAGAGAAAAATACTTCCACTAGCAAAACTATTAAATTTTTTTGTGTCTGTAAGTGTGGAAAATCCAAGGGGAAAAAACATTCTGTGGAAACTAAAATGTAAGTATTTCTCATAGAAACCCTAGGTCATTCTCCTAGTCTAATCTGAAGCAGAAGGAATTTTACAAGCCTACACTAAATAGCCTTTTTGGGGACAAAAAATATTACATTATGGTAAACACAGCAATCACAAAAGTAAGATTTTAATTTAGGGACACACAAACCACACACACCCCTACCCCCACCCCCTACCCCACCCCCCTTCTCTTCTTGCTTTCTTGATGACCTTCCAGATACTTTTTGCATAGGGAGCTGCCTCGCTCTTCACCCACTTTCTTGCATTTGATATTGGATTCTTCCACCTCTGTCTGCTGGGGTGGGGTGGCTGCTGTCATGAGCTGAGAAGCAAAGTACTAAAGTTGACTAGCTGACTGGCTGCTCCAGAGAAGAAAAGAAGGGTGCAAAGATTCTGCTGAGCTGTTGGTTTTCTTTAGAAGATACTGCAGTGTCTTGAGCATAGTATTTTCTAAAGAGAAGTTACCCCATAAGGTGTGAACTATAAGAAAACTGTAAAGACATGCCTACTCAAAGAAGTATGTTTTTCTGACAAACAGTGAATTCCAGAAATCTTGTAAGCAACATTTTAAAAGTATCCAAAGATTTTTGTTATTGCCATTTTGGACATACAATGTTATGTCTAATTTTCCCTTGAGACTAAGCACTTGGATTTTTTACTGTAAGAACTCAAAAGTATAAGTAGACTGAAAAATATTCCATTGAAATTGATTGTCCCTTAAAACCTCAGATTTTATAGTTAAAATAATGTGGAGGCATACTTGTCAGTTTGGAGTTAAATATATATTATTCCACAGAAAGTCTGAGACAAGAAGTAAGTATTTTTTAATAGCTAAATAATTGTGCTCAGTTAAACAATGTGCATTCTTTTGTTATTTGGTATAGATTTGGATAACTGTAACCAAAAGTTCTGATTTCTAAGGTTGTTATTTGTAATCATCTATGAAATACTACTTCTGGAAATATTTTTAGCAATTCTGTCAGGTTTTTCTCTTGTGTAGGTTATAATAATTTCAATAAAATCCTAAAATGAGCTTTATTTTGTTATATGGGCTAGCTGTTTGTGGCACCTCCGCTTCTGAAATGCCCTTTTCAGTTACTTCTGAAGTATTTTGAAACCATATTTACTACCTCAAACTGGAATCCTCTGATGAAATCTAGAATGTTGTAGGACATGAAGATTTATGGTAGCATAATCCACTAAAAAGAGTCTAATGTAGACATAATTATTGTCCAAGTAGCTGTAATTCCAGTTTAAGTAATGATGAACTCTCAAACCATCCAGGATTCAGGGCATTTAGGCTGCAATATTAGAAACTTTGTCTGATTAACCAATGTATCTGCTTGGGCTGGAAAAAAGCCAACTCAAACTCACTTTGCTTCTCAGGGGCACTGAATAATAGCATGGTTGGCACAATAAAAAAAGGACAGGAAAAAACAAGCTAGAACTTTCTAGACTTTTTTTTTTTTTGGCTGAAACACCCTCAAATTACAGCAAATAGATAAAAGGCTTTTCTTTGCTCTGGTTGTCATTATTGACATTGTCTCAGCTGAACAGGCACATGGCTTTCTCACGCAGTAGGGTAATAACAGGTTAATGAGGAGGCTAAGGCTCTTCAGAAACCCATGCCAGGATGTACTAAACTGGAGGCAAGACACTGTAATTGATACTGCCATGTATCCTACTTTACATCAATCCCCTCTAATTGTTTTCCAGTATTGTCTTAGAAAAGTGAGTATGATTACCTCAGTATTTGCCATGTTAGAAAACACAGAAAATAGATCTGCAAAGAAACTTGAGGTATCATATAATCAATTCTTTGCCTTAGGACAGAATCACCTGTAGCCAAGGTATTGCTAATGCATTTGCTTTTCTTGTATTTGTATTTATTTTTTTTTTTATATCAGTGGTATGGATTCTAAAAGTTCCCTAGACAATGTGCTGCAAAGCTTAATTACCCTTACCAATAGATAGATCCTTACCTTTTCTATGTCTAACTTAAATATCCCTCCTTGCAAATTAAGCCCTTTACTTTTGGGCCAATGGAATAAAGAACAGTTAATTGTCTTCCTCTTTCCAATTGCTTCCTGTTACTGGAAGGCTGTTACCTTGTCTCATGGTCTTTAAATTTTTCTTAACACAGAAGTAATATAGAAAGATGGCTATTAGGCACATTCAGAACTAAATTGTTGAGCAAGTGGTGAAGATATTCTGGAATTAAAAGTTAATATTCTATACATTCATTATGCTTGACTGCATAGCTTCTTGGTATAAAGGGTTAAGAGATCAAGATTCACCTATACCCACATATACTTGTCAAAGCAAATTGAGTTCTATTTTACTAAAATACTGAATATATTATAGGGAGTCTATCCTCTGTAGAAATCTTCTATCAGATTAAGCTAACTTGCAATGATGGCAAGGATACATTGGGTTATTTTATTGTAGCTGTGTTATTAGTAGCATTTCATTTAAGGGAATCTATGTTTATGAATGTTAATGCAGTGAGAGAGGTAGAAAGAAAGGAATTGTTCTACTTCTCAGATGAGAATAATTCTTAAAACACATATAGAAATAGACTTGAATTTTCCAGTACAATGAAATGAAGACATTCCAGAATAATTAACTGAATAAAAGCTGTGAAAAGAAATAGGACTCCACCTAGCTTGTTTGAAGCCAGCAGTATGCAAGATTTGAAACACTAAAATATAGGATCACCAACATTCTATTTCTAAAAACAATTTACCTGGATAAAAAAAATTTTCAGTTTATAAGGAACATCTTTAAATATTCAGAATATTTAAAAATGTAAAAATTAAAATAAGAAAATAAAAGCTTTAGTTATTAACTGGTTTTTCAGAAAACAACGGTGCCAGATGTCAGTTTATGTCAGCTTTGAAATAATTTCATGCAATATAATGTTTTTTCCTCTTTCTATATATCTCTGAAAGGACATGGAAACAAAAGAGTCAAGCAAAAGTTTTCAAATCTTACTAAAGTCATATCAGAAAGAAGATCTTAACATTTCAAGTAAGTGAATAAATATAAATGCAAATGGAGATAGTTATAATAACTTTCCCTTTTATTTTCTCATTTGTAATGAAAAATAAAGAACACAAAGTAGTTAGAATTAGCATTGATAACACACAGTAAGTTTAATAGGTGTCGTAACAAAAAAAAAAACCCAAAACCCAGAACCAACCAAACAAAAAAACCTACCCCAGAGAAAATCCCAATAATAAAACACCTTTCATCTTAATGTACAGTAGAAAATTAAGCTCAAAAGATCAGCACAGTGTTGTATGTAGTAGAAAGCATGGCTGAACTTCACTACAACTGGTGGTATTTAAATTGCCTTTTTCCAGTTTCTTTGTCTTTTTGTCTATCTATTTGGCAGAACTTCAAAGTTTCCTAATATGTAACTTCACTGACTAGTAATAAATGTAGAAATGAGTTTTACTGAGGTAAAAATGTTGGACCTTCTAAGCAGATGAATTTCTGCTAAGGGCACACAAATTTCTCTTCACTTAAATCACATCTGAGTTTGACCCCAAGACTTTTCATCCGTATAAAACTGCTGTTGCTGCTGCTCATTTGATACACAGGCTGTTACAACTCCCCATCCTAACAAAGAAGGACTATGTGTGAGGTAAAGGAATTCTGAGTATGAATCCCATGGCGCTACAGCAGTGCTTAGAAGCATCTATTCTAGAGAAGGGGAAATGGTAGGATAAAAGGCACAGGATGGTGTAAGATTATTTTGTCTTTCTTTAAACCAAGATCTAAGCAAAACTTGTTTGCTTCTCCCAAGAGGCTTAAATCTTCTATAGCTGGGTAACATGGTTATAAAAGTCAGCAAGGACAGGAAAGAGTACCACAGCACACTCATAAGGGAAATATATACAATGGTATTTGTATTCCTTATGCCAATATCCAGTAATAAGTGAAAAAATAACATATGCCAAGCACTTATTTATTGTGCTGTTTCCAGAGTTAATGCATAAATCAAGGGGCACGGCACATATGTAAGGGATAGAAATCATTAAAGTGTGATCGGAATCAGGCAGGGAACTGTGAAAATACTATATAGTACTTCACACAGGCTTGCCCTCAATGGCATCCCTATTAAATTTACTTCTATTTGAAGAGCCTAACAGCTCAGTCTGTATTCCTGACTTGGAATTTCACCTTTGTTATTTTTATTTAATTCATAACCTGCACAAGGTTGGCAGTTGAGCAGAAGATATGCTAAGAAAGCGCCCACTTCCTCTTCCGCATAGTCTTGGTCTAAAGTGCTGCCCTTAGAAAACATGTGTCTTATCAGCTAAATTGTAGTACAACTGTGCAAAGCCTTTGTTTCATCATTAGCACAGAAAATAATTGATTTAATCTATTCTTCAAGCGCAATATAAGTGTTAAATAAGAACTGGTGGAAGCCAAACAAACGCAGGAGTAGGAAATAGAATGAGAAACATACCACACTTCCACAGATATATTTATGACTTTTAAACTAATTCAACTTCTCGCTCAGACATAGGTTTGTCAAAACTAGGGCAAAGGTACATGGGCTACAAAGTTTGGAAAGGTTAAGAGTCAGGTTTACTTTGCTATTATTTTTTGTTTAGTCTAAGTGCAATGTACTGCAATGTAGGTGACCTCCAAGTCCTATGGAGGGGTCCCTCACATGGAGGCAAAGGAGTACAAGTTATGCACAGAGATGTCATTCATAAATGGCTGCAAATCTTTGTCATGGAACTTGCCTGCATGGGGAATCTCTATGATAACTGTTGGACACTTGAGTGCAGATGCAACTACAGTTCTTCCTTCTGGAGCTGTGCTGGGGGTGGGTGTCTGGGTTTGGCAGCGGGATCTGCAGGTCCCTGTAAGGAGAGACCAGGGCTGCCCTGTGCTGGACACAACCAGTTCCAGCTAGATCCAATCCATGAACCACAGGGCACAGCTGAGCCCCACAGCCAAGGTGGTGGCATCTTGGGATACATGTGTAAGGGACAGAAAATGCCAAAAAGAGACGGTGGGAGTGGGAAAAGGAGCCAAAAAAAGTTGAGAAAACACAGAGATGATAAAATGACGAAGAGGAATAACACAGCTCAGTGGCAGAGTGCAGTGGAACAGAGGAGAGGGAGGGAGGACAGAGATTGCAGAGAGAAACTGCTGCCTCCTCACCCCAGCGCCCCTTGTGTCACCGGTTGCCTCATGAAGCAACTAAGCTTAAATGCAATGATGTAAAAAGGGGTACAAGAGGTACCTAGGGTGATGAAGAGCCTGAGAAAGGGGGATGAAAGGTGCTTTCCCCAGTGTGAAATGTTTGTTTCTTTTTTCTTGGCTTTTGTTTCCCAATATCTGATTCAGCAAATGAACATTTATATCAATTGTCAATAAATGAAGCTAATTTCCCAAAGCTGGGTCTGCTTTGTCCACGGTGGTAACTGGTACTTTTCTCCTGTCTTTACTCCCTGTCTTTACCTTATGCCACAAGCTTTCTCATCCCTGTTTTTCTCCCCTGCTTCACTGAAGAGGGGGAGTAAGAAAGCAGCTGGGTGGGAGTTCGGCTGTTAGCCAAGGCTTGCCAACCACAGGCGAAATCTTAGTATCTGTGTATAGTGCAGACCTGTAGCAAGGCCAAGAAAATAAACTAATTTGAGTGTAAATATTGCTATATATCTATATATGTTTATATACACTATATATATAATTAAAGAAAAATCAGATGTTAAATCCAAACTATGTTTCTTAAATAGAACAGTTTTACCAACACAAGTACAAGCAAGGATAATTTATTTATGCTTTATTAGAACCGATAGAGGTAGACAGTAACAAGAATTGCATCTAAGAAACAAGATGTATGATTTTATTTTTTTTTTACAGATAGTGTAGATTACTTGGTCTAGACTTCTGGTATTAAAGACCACATGAGAAATATCATTTCACTTTTGTGATGATACCTTCTCAGCAAATATTACTTCAATTTGAATAATTTAAATGTTTGCTTCTTCCCTGCTAAAAAGATGGTACCTTTATTCCTGAGTCAATATTTATAACTATGAAAAAATTCAGGAAACTTATCACTTGTTCAATTTAAATTGAATTTATGTTGATTGTGGTTGTACTTAAGTCCAAACTTTGGCACTGATCTAGCTGTAAGCATACTTGTTATTAAGGAAAAAAAAAAATATAAACTTTGAAGCAGTTGTAAAAGCAAGTGAGAGCTTAACATTATCTCATTGCATTTATTGTTGGAAGGATATACACATTATGGAAACAGCTATTCTGCAGAACCTGGAAGCACTTTTCAACTACACATGATTTAAATTCTGGAATTTAACTAAAATATTTTGTAATTCCTTCTTTTTAAGTGAACATAAAAAAAAATAAAAATTACCTGTTGCTAGTAGAAACTGGTGTGTATTAAAGAAATCTTCCAAAACATTACACGTGTTTGTTAATCAGACTTCCTTTTTCAGTTTAAGTCGTTAATCACATAAACATGCATTGATACATCTTTGCTTTAAGGTCATAGGAAGCAAGATTAAGTCACTCTTCTAAGAAATCACCTGACAATTTGAACATGCTGAGTTGTTAGATTATTCAAAGCTTTTGTGCAGATATGTAAAGTATCACACTATGAATCAATCTGACACATTTCATGCATAGTATTTTTAAGTCACAGTGTGCAGTATAGAAAATAAATATGAAAGACTTTGCAATGTTTGCATTGTAGTTTACAAAATCCTCCCACATACTAACTCCATAAAGCGAAGTTTGTATTGTAAATCCTAGTTAATGAATGGAAGAATCTATCTCCGCTCAATTCATATTTCAAAAGCAAAAACCAGAAATGTCATATGCTTCATGCATTCTTGCAATACAAAGTAAAAAACTTCACCTAGGATAAGAGCTGCATTTTTCTTCAGTGAAAAATGTAGGTTTTATAAAGAAAATAAAAGCTTCAGTAAAAAGTTTTGTTTGTCAAAGACTACTCTATAGTCAATCTATGACTCTATGAACACCGGTGCTATTTGACATCTCTGTATGATCAAGGAAAAGAAAAAAACAGTGAACACAAGGGGAATGACCAAAATCTGTTCTCAGTTCTAAAATCTTTATTCTCCATACAGATTGTATCAGCATCTGTTCTCTAGAGGTATAGAAGACTGTTGTCTTATATATCAATGAAAAAGAGTATCATGTAATTGGGTATTCACATGGACCTGTAACTATACAACACCAAAGAGAAAGCATAATTTGACTTCTGAGTACAAGATCTCAGTTTGCAGTAGTATATGATAAAAAAATCTGACCAATCCCTAGTAATCCTTGGACATATTTTGATAAGGGCATGTAAAGGAAAAAAAAAAAATAAGTAAAAAGTGAAAAAAAAATTCTGAAATAAAAAATGTGCAATTGTGCAGAAAAATTCAGTTGGTTTTTTGAAAATTTCCATGAGGTTTGACATTTCCACTGAATAAAATTGCATCATTTCTTTGGAAATGACAGTGCTGCCTCAACAGATGAAAAGCCATCTCGTATCTGTCATTTCCAAGTTCTTGTTTCAAGTAATGAGAAATGTAGTCCTTCCAAATGAGGTGTGTGCTTCAGTGCAAAACATTGAGCATCATATTCAACCTTTAAATTTGCAAACATATCGGAAAGCTTGTGCATTAGATGAAAGCATGTAGCCATTATCAACTCTCTTAAGATCACATGGAGAAGTATTCCAGGTTCTTTGACTGGATTATGGATAAGGCTAGTTTACCTCTGTAATGAACTAAGCACACCAAGCTCTGCAGTGGGTCCATGCAAACCTCTTGAAGTTCAGCAGTCCAAGTGCAAGGCTCTGCACCTGGATGGGAGCAATCCCAAGCACAGCTACAGACTGGGCGGAGAAAAGATTGAGAGCAGCCTTAAAGGAAAGGATTTGGGGATGCTAGTTGATGAGAAGCTCAACATGACTTGCGTAAAAGATGAATAGATATATATAATGTTTCATATGATTCTAAGGCTTTCTAGAAAGATTTTGTCAAATGCCCATCCAAGGCTAACTGTCACATATAGTTTCTTAGTTAAACCTCTCTCTCATACTGCTAGTGCTTTTTTTTCCAGGGCATTCCTCACAAGTTTGAATAAGCTTTACTTAGGTATTCAGGAAATGAATTCAAATCAGTAACACTATAATAATCATATTCCATATGATTCTCTCTCCACTTGGTAGAATTTAACAGCTTACCTATTTTTGACAGTCACTTGATTGTGTAAGTTGCCCAATATGTTATCTAGATTTAGTTTCCTAGAAAGATTTGTCACCACTAATTTTGAGAAAGCTAAGCAGGATACGGCATCAATAGCTTCAGTATTTTGATGGGTGGTAGGACAGATTGTGAGAAAATAACTGGAAACCTTATGTTCATTTTTTCTCTGCTAATGTAAGGGAGTAAGTTATTCCCTTTCAGAAAGTTTAAAAAAAAAAAAAAAGATCCTTTCATGCTTTTTGTCTTCCTATTTTGTTATAAGAAGACTGTTGGAAGGGCTTGTTTCCAATTCCAGAACATCATACTAGGCACAAGAAAAATTCTGAGATCACAGAATGGTTTGGGTTGGAAGAGATCTTAAAGATCATTTAGTTCCAACCAGCCTGTCATGAGGAGAGAGACCTCCCACTAGACCAGGTTGCTCAAGGACCTGTCCAACCTGGCCTTGAACACTGCCAGGGATGGGGCAGCCACAGCTTCTCTGGGCAACCTGTTCAGTGTTTCACTGCCCTCACAGTGAAGATGTTCTTCCTAATATCTAATCTAAATCTACCTTCTTTCAGTTTAAAACCATTCCTCCTTGTCTTGTCACTATATGCCCTTGTAAAAAGTCCCTATCCAGATTGTTTGTAGTTCCCCTTTAGGCAGTGGAAGGCTGCTTTCAGTTCTCCCCTGAGCCTTCTCTTCTCCAAGCTGAACAAGCCCAACTCTCTCTTCCTGTCTTCACAGAAGAGGTGCTCCAGCCCTTGGATCAACTTTGTGGCCTCCTCTGGACTCACTCCAACAGGTCCACATATTTCTTGTACTGGCATCCTCACAGCTGAATGCAGTACTCCAGGTGGGGCCTCATGAGAATGGAGTAGAAAGGGAGAATCACATCCCTCAGCCTCCTAGCCACACTTCTTTAGATGCAGCCCAGAATACGGCTGGCTTTCTGGCCTGCAGGCACACAGTGCTGGCTCATGTTGAGCTTCTCTTCAACCAAAACCATGAATATTTCTTCTCAGGGCTGTTTCAATGCATTCTCTGCTCAGCCTGTGTTTGTGCTCAATCGGACACCATCCATCAGGCCTGGTTTGGTCTTTGCCTGTATGAGTTTGATTAAACATTTTCCAAGTAAGATCAGAGCTGTTAGGTGAAACCACCATCCAGTGACAGGTAATTTCTGTAATGCTACACTAAACTTGGTCATTGCTTCTCCAGCTACAGCTAACAGCTGTAGAAGAAACTGTTTATGTTTGCCTGCTGCTGCTTCCTAGCACTGAGTTTCTTAACTCCCATCCAGACTGCAGTTCAAGGTTCTGGGAAAGAATTGGCTTTCCTCTTACTCCTGCTGCTGGATGGTGCAGAAAGAAAGCTCAGAGTACAAGATGTGATATCTCAATATAAACTACCTCAACTCTGCCAAGCAAGAGCATACATATATGCAGTTACTCTAGAAAAATAAAGGACAACTTTTATGGGATTGCCTTTTTTTCTCCAGTAACTTGCTCAGTTACCAAAATTGTTAACATTATTTCTGCAAAATGCAGTGAACAGTATTTATTTACCTTGTGGAAGTCTTGTGAAGATAAAACACTGAAGACTTGCTGGGTAGTTAAGTTTAATACCAGTATCTGTGACAGAACTTCAGAGAGTTGATATTTTTTCCTAGCAAATCTACAGTTGTGCTCCAAATTCAAGAAAAATGGCATTTAATGTTATTCTTTTTGTTGTATCTATATTAGGAAGTAAAACAGGCCAGCAACTATTTGCCTGAGAATGCCATTTGGCATAGCACGCGTAGAACTCTGTAGTCCTGATGGGGCCACCTTGACAATTGAACAGTATGATCAACTTCATTTCAGTTTTTAAGCCTATAACCTGGTCTGGTTTGGTTTATTTGTATAGATGTAATTTCTCTGTACACCTTATTCACCTTTTCTAGTTCATCAGAAGATCTCTTACCATTTTATATCATGTAAGAGCCTAAATCCATAACCATCACATAAAATATTCATAAAAAACCCACAAAGTGGACTTAATTAAAAGCAAAACAAAACTCCATGAACCACCTTTTAACGTTTAATTAACTAAACTTTTGTGGCACTGTAATTTGCAATGAGGGTTGAGATAGAAAATCTTAATTTCCCAAGGGTCTATGAGGATCAGAACCTAAATCAAACATGCAAGTTTCAAGTAACTTTTCTTTTAATAGATAATTGTTTTAAAATATGAAGGTAGAGCCTCGTATAGGATCTTGAAAAGTCTCTATGACAATAGAAAGCCCTGTTAAATTCTGAAGTATTTCACATAGAGTATTTTCCCAGTGTTTTCCAGCTCTGCAATGAATAAGCTTTTCCTGAGCTGAAAGCATTCAGAAAGCTTCTCTGTAATAAACTAGACAGCGTTTGAGGGAGTCCCTGTCAGCAGAATGTGGTTAAAAGAGGTAATTTTCATAATATGAAAATTGCCAAAATTCAAAATCAGTTTGAGCCACAAGAAAGTTTTCAAAAAATCCCTTAACTTATTAAATCTTTGAGTAGAAATTCCTTTTCCTTTCACAGTAACCCACTAATCCTTTGGGAGATAAGGAATATTTGCATGATAATAAAGTAGAAATACTTTCCCCAAGGCATTTCAGTGACACTATTCTTCATGCTGTGTGAATTTTCAGGAAAGCGCTTGGTCAGAATAAGGTTTGCCCCATATTTATACACCTCAGAATTTTTTAAAATACAACAGTATCTGAAATTAATATTAAAAATCCACATAGATGGCAGAAGAATAGGCAAAAATATAATTTAAAAGCAGAAATATAAAAGTAACTTCAGCTGTCAAGTTAAATGCCTACAACTTGCACAATAAAATTTTTAATTAAAGAGTGCCCAAGTAATAAAAAAAAAAAAGACTATTACTCCCTTGTTACCAAAATGATCTAAATATGCTAGCAGGGTAAAAAAAAATTCACTGGTACAAACTAGATTTTCCTGGTAGAAGGAAAAGGATTGAAAAAAGGAGTTTTTACATATTAGAACTTCCATTTGCTTGGAAGAATCATATATTCCTTATTTTCATGTTCTCTTATGCTTTTGTGAGGCAGTCTCATTGAACAACAACAATTAAAACAAAATAAAAAAAGAGCAGAAACCTAACCCACATCTTAATACCAAATATACTTAGCATTTGTCACCCGTAGACACTCACGGTAGATAAGCAGCATAGATAAGTTTAAGAGAGGAGGAACTAAAGCTCTAGAGGTGCGACCATTGCACAGGGCTATATAGCAGGTTAGGAAAAAAACCCAGCAGAGAGAAAAGGTATCAAATTGTTAGTTTGCATTGCTGTAATATCAGGCTAATTGTTTGCTCAATTCCGATTCACGACACACCAAATAAGACAAGAATTAGGACTTCTGTCTTTTGATTCATAGTGCTCTTTCTTGTTCAATGAAAAATAGTTCCGTCAGTCTTAGCTTCTGTGAAGCAGAGCTCCAAGTCAATGTTCTGTCCTTCCTGGAACAAGCTTTGCTAGAATACCATTCAGTTGAGCTCTTCTGGCTTGACTGCATCAACAGGACTTGGAAAAAAAGGTTATCCATCTCCTCCTGCAGCTAGTTAAGATGCATTTGGTTGGGGTTTCTTTTATCATTATAGCCTGACATGCAACAGAAACAGATTCTTTGAACTCATCTAAGATACATTGCTATGGAGCTGTTTATGAGAAGTCTGGGGAACACTTGCAAGCCATAAAGGTGAATTTTATCATACAGACTATTTGAAAAATTTAAGTAACTGGAAAAGATGTCTTGATACACTGAACGAAATCCCTAATCTCCATGGACATCTTAAAGCTAAAAAAGTGAAAAATCCCAGTAGGAAATGAAATTTGCATGTTAAGAAGAAATTACTAGTTTCAGTCTTAGCTACCCCTCCTTCTCCCTTGTGTCAGAATATTCACTTCTAATAATCCAAATTATTATACACCAGACCCATAAACATAAAATAATTCTTCAAATACATAAAAAAGTGTTCTACCAGGAAATCTGTGGGGCATTAAGACATTCAGGGTAAAATAAAGACTATTCCAAAAAGATAAATCCATAATAATTAAAAAGTATTCTTTGCCTCTCTGTTAACTGGCAGAAAATTAGGAAGTTCCCATGTTTGAAACCTTTACAGGTTGAAGGAAAAGATAAAGGGAAAATGTAGTGAAGATTTTCCATGGAATAAGGAAAACCAAAATAAGGATTTTCCACTAAAATAAAAAATAAAAAATTAAGTCAATACAGTTTGATACAATAACGTATCACAGAACCATAGAATATTTTGAGTTAAAAGGGACTCACAGGAGCATTGAGTCCAACTCCTCACACAGCTACATAAAACTAAAATACATGACTGTCATCCAGATGATCCTTAAACTGTGGCATATGGAAAATATTTCTTAAAATGGCAAAGACAAGAATTAGTAGAAATATTTAATTGTTAAAGTACTGTCTAAAAGAATACAATAAATATCAGTATCCACTGGAAAAGTATTAGGCAGAAGGAGAAGCCTTCAAGGATTTAAAACTCATCTCAGCTGATGTCCTCCCGTCACTAGTTATTTTAGGTAATCATTCTATTCTATAAATGCCATTAAGACCTTCAACTCAAATAAGTTTTAAAAGTCTCAAATAATGGCTAAAGGAGACAAATGTTAAGTTAGTTTCCACAGCTATATAAGATGTGTCAAGCTTCTCACACCCTCCTCTGAAAAAATAAAATAGTATTTAGAGAAAGTTACTCATTGACAGACTCCTTGTTATAATAATTACAGTAATAATTACAGGCACTTGCAAGACCATTTCTTGTTTTAGTAACATTTCTCAGAATTAGTAGCTGTGAAGTAAGTCAAAGAGTCAGCAGAGTCCAAAGCTATTCTAAATGGAAATTCAATTTAAACAGAATCCAGAAAGATTTCAGGCAAAAAGAAATCAGCTGATGATAAGTGTGGAAGGATAATAGAAACATGTGCACTGCGTAAACAAGCCTATCTTGCTATTTAATAAATATGCAGCTGTATATATACTGCTGTCATCTAAAAATTTGGGAAGACATTTGTGAAGCTTATTGCAAAGTCCGTACTATACGTTTCTGTCCAAATTTTAGTATAAGTTAGAGTTTGTTTTCTTCTAGCATGATATTAATGTTTTAATGTACAAACTGCTATCAGCTATAATGAATCTCGCTTAAAATTTGCATACACATGACTCCTGTTAGCTGATAAAGAGGCTTATATTAGTGTCATGAAAATGAACCTTGCTAACTTTTGTGTACATCAAGCTTATATTGAACTATTGTAAACACTCTGATGTAATTCTCTGAAGATCTGAAGACTTTCAAAAACTATTTTTCATAAACCAATCTGTAAAGTATGAAATTATAAATTTTGTTTGACATAAATAAATTTACAAACATGGTACAGAATGTGGGATGTGTACTCACAGCAACATATAGAATTCTGTGTACTACTTTCACTGTGCTCTTTTAAAACACGTGTAGACTTTTGAAGTATACCATTATCTATCTTGCCATAGTCATTAGTAGCAGAGATTTCAGTTTCCAGGTACATTTTTACCATGCTTGCAATTTTCAATTATTTTTAATATTGATTAAAAAAAAAAAAATCAGCAAAAATAATGTCTTGACACTTCCAAGCTGAGATATTTCCTTACTGAGGAAATATTTTGGTAGCTTTGACTAAGAAATTATCTCCTAATATCAATTTCTTTGTCCCAGCAGAGATTTTGCCATTGAATTAATGATCATTATCATAACTATAAAATTATAGTACTTTTCACTGTTCCCTATGTTCTCCAAAAGCTGGGTACAATGAGCCTTATAAACAGTGTGAGAGAGTTGATGCCTTTACATGAATATTCAGAACTAAAATATCCCACATGATTATGTTGAAATGTTGAAATATTATTTCGCTTTCCTTCTCTGTTTTCTACCTTGCTACTTTTGTTTGCTAGGTTTCATTGTTGGTGTACCAAGCTAATTGTAGGTGACAGTATATGTTACTCAAACCTGTGGACTCAAGTAAAACAGTTGATTTAAATCATGTAGTTTGCACCAACATGCAACATTTTAGTCTAGAGTCCTTACATAATTCTGGAAGAGATCTAGAAACTCTTTCTTCAGGCATCTACAGCACACTGCAGCTCTGTTGCTCCTTTTGCAGTGTTCTTTGAATATTCTAGTATTCTTTCTTTTCTCCCATTTTGTTTCCTTGGACACCACTTGCTGGTCCCATATCTCCTAAAATGCAGACAAAATGAGGGTTTTAAGGTGTGGAGTAATGCTGGGATATATAAGCATGACCAAAGAGAGGTTGTGGTTATTTCCCCCCAGAGAAGAGAGAGAGGAAATTAACTAAAACGATCTTTCTGTTTCCCTTTTGTTCATATTTTTAGAAAATCTTCAGACTTGGCAGAAGTAATATTCTCTTTCTTTAGACAATCATTGACAAAGACCCCTGAAGAGGACTTTTCTAATTGAAGAGACTTAATTTTTAAGGATAAGTTTGGGGTTTTGGCGGCTTTTTTTCTTTTTAATGAAAGTATGCATATGTGGAATTCATGGAGAAACTTTTTTCTGTCTGTCAAATGCAATACCACAAATCATAGTGTAATTTATCTTCTAAATGGGACAAAATCGTTGTTTCACTCAAATTTGTGACAAAAAAAAAATATTTTGTGTAGCATTGAGTATCTTATGATGATGCAAAATCACCCATGCTGGAAAGAAGAAATGGGGATAACATAAGGGAGGGATTTTTGCATGGACTCAGGAAAAAAGAGGCCAAACTAAATTATTTTCCAGGCATACTAAAATATAGATCTACATGAAAGGCTCTTTATGGACTGATACTGGTTTGGTTCCTAATCAATAGAGAGCGTTGGTATCTGATTGATTTACTAATTTCATTCTTATGAAATCAGTTGTAATCTGCTGAGGATTTAATTGCATTTATTATATGATTAATTGCATCTGGGTGCTTGGAGCCTTGGACAGGCTTTTGAAATAATTTACATCTGATTAAAATAAAAAAAGCCCACAATGCCACCGTATTTTAGGAACTCAATAAAAGAAAACAATTCTTTAAATCTGGAAGAAAAAAATACACCTCTGCTGTAGGATAAGCACTGTTAAAGACTGATTTTTAAATTACTTTTTTTCGTGTGACGACAGTAACAGTGTTTGGGTTGAAATGTAATGTTTGCTGTAGAAAGTCTATTGCTTCTAGCCTTCTGAATTTAATATGCTATTTTCAGGAACCCTACTCTTGCTTATTCCTCCTTCCATGTATTTATTATACCTCCCAGTACTTTAAATTGGCTTTTAGTAGGATGCCTTTGCCATATCATAAATATGCATATACTCAATTGTTTTGGATCTGGTTGGGATGGGGCTAACTTTGCCCACAGCAGCCCATACAGTGCAGCTGGAAGAGTGTTGATAACACACCAGTGTTTTAGGAATTGCTGAGCAGTGCTCATGCAGCACCTAGGCTGTTTCACACAGATACACACGTGTGCATGAGTGTCGGTATCTTGAAGGGGGCAAAAGACTGGGAGACATAAAACTGGGATAGCTGATCCAAACTGACCAAAAGGATATTATACTCCATATGATATTATGCTCAGCAATAAAAGCTGAAAGGAAAAAAGTTATAGGCAGGGGCACAGGGGATTTCATTATTAAGGCATTTGTCTTCTGAAGATACTATGTGCACTGAGGCCCTACTTAACAGGAAATGGCTGGACATCTACTGCTGATAGGAATTAGAGAATAAATCTTTTTTTTTGTCGGTTTTCTTTTACGTTCAGCCTTTTCTTACATTAAGCTGTTTTTTTCTAGACCCATGAGTTTTTCATCTTATTTTCTCTCTCTTTCCTGCTGAGGAGAGGGAGCAAGAGAGTGGCTTGGTGGGCATCTGACAGCCAGGCAAGGTTAATCCAACACATCAGTAAAAAAACCCCTGAACAACCAAACAAAACCCCCCAAACCAATATCCACCTTTGCTTCCTGTATGAAATTTACAGATGTAGAATTACGTACAATATTAAAAAATTCAGCCCTTTGAGGAAATTATAGGACTTGGGAGCACAGAGTGGCCACCTACATTGTTCTGTTTACTGAAAAACAACCCTTAAAACATCAGAAGCAGTCATTTATGGAGGGGGAAATCCACAGAAATCTACTCAAAATATGAAAATTAAACACAACACTTTAAATTCCCTGCCCTTTCCATCTTCTGTTATGGTTTAACAGCACTGTCTGACACATCCCTCTTAGAAATCTCTTTGATATGGGTTAGAGATCATACCTGCCACCAAAATCACTCTTTCAGTGATCTATCCTCGTGTTTAATATGTGTGAATATCTTATACAGAGTTAGAGAGAAACAAAGACACTTTAGTGATATGTCCCTCCTGTACGCCTGTCAAAACCAAACCAAACACTCCCCCTTCTCTCTGCCAAAATACCCCTAAAGCCACCGAAGTAAAATTATTCTGTAAAGAAGCCATGAAGAAATTAATACAATAGTAAGTAAATAATTCAGGGGATTTTTCAATTCAATTACCTGCAGTACTCCATGTACTTCATTTTGAAATCAGTTTTATCATAACTGTTTTTGTCTTTGCTGATGTTCCTTTTTCTTTAACCAGATTTTACCCTAAAATCTGCTTACTTTCTAAATGAATAATTTTGCACAGCACTATCTTAAGTTAGTCTTTAACGGGTATCTGCACTGGCTTGGGCTCTTCTCTAGATTCTCACATCAAACCTATTCAAAGTTACTCACATTGTTTTGCAAAATGGCTAAAAGACATCTTTTCTATGGGTCCACATCACTAGTAACCTTGTGAATCATCTCTCTCATCTTGATTATCTAAAACATTCCTTCCTCTTACCTTCATGAAATACAATTATACCTTCCTGACAGCCAGCCAAAAAGCTAATGCAAAGCTTCTTTTCCTAGTCTGTCACTTTGACTTTATAACCCTTCTTCTTCACTGTTCTATTGGCAACTTTTCTGACAGCAGAGTAGAAATAGGCATCTTTACAGTCAAGGATCTTACAGACTATCAGCTCTCAATTATTATTCAATATTAGGAGAATTATTCTTGCCTATGACTAGCAGTTAAGTAGAGCTTCACCAGCTTTTTTTTTTTTTTAAAAAAAAAAACAACAAAACAAACCAGCAATGATTATTTATGAGACAGAAACTGCATGAGTTCCAAAAGGAGGTGGGAAATTGCCCTAACCTACTTTGCTGATGTTTTAACTAAATGATTCCCATGAGCACTTGCCAACACATTACATAGGCTAGCACAGTAATGGTTTGACTCTCTTCCGACTAATTCAGTTTTCATGAAATGGGAATTAAGTCATAAGAAATATGCAAGATCTTTGATAAGTAAAAATAGTTTAATCTTCACCTACTTTTAAGTCAATTGCAGCAGTATGTGACCTATAAGGTAATGTTTGCTGAAAAATGCTTCAATTTTCTAAATACACTCTGTGATATGGAAACCCTTCCTACTGCCATCTTAGAGAAAAAGAGTTCCTTGAGGGATTGCTTTAGTTCTTTTTTCCTACCCATTAGACCTTTTATATTAATATTATACATTTAACCACATTTTTAAAGAAATAATTCTGCTTTTGTTTTGTCTTTACAGAGTTAATAACCTAGCACAAAGAGCAAATGCCCTTTATCTACACAGGCAAAGCACTCCTTGTTCACTGTGATCATGTTCTAGAAAATATTCAGTTGATGAAAGTATTTTCTCTTTGAGATTTAAACTATCCACAAACTCTATGATCTGTGTACGAAAAAGAAAAGACAGCTCCCAAAAATGTCCACCCAAACCCAAGCCCTCAGCCTAACCTGAAAACCTAGAAACTCTGGCATCAGATTTTCCACAAACAGAGAATACAAATCATTTTAGACCATTTATCATCATGGTGACTGCCCAAATAAGGTAAATTTAACAAAAGCAATTTAACAAAGAGCTACTGTTAGATTGGGGGAAAGAGTAATAATATTTAAATATAGGAAGATAACAGAAGAACAAACATTCTTACTGATTTTTTATAATAGAGATAAAAAGCCCTCTGGATTTTCTTTTTATTCTGGAAATAATAGAATCATATGCTCATAGAATATCTCAGGCTGGAAGAGACCCATAAGGATCATTGAGTCCAACTCCATGCTCCTCTCAGAACTACCTAAAACTAAACCATATGAATAAGAGCATTGTTCAGACACTCCATGAAGTGTGAAAGCCTTGGTGCCATGAACACTTACTTCTCTGAGGAGCCTGTTCTAGTGACCTCTCAGTGATGAACCTTTTCCTAATGCTCAGTTGTGGATAGAATAGTGCGGCGTCCTGGCCCATGCCAGGGGGATTGGAACTAGATGATCATAAGGTCCTTTCCAACCCTAACTATTTTATGATTCTATGATTCTATATCCCACTTGTGTTAAGCTCTACAAAATATTCTCAGATAGTGCTCTTTTCTTAACTAGCTGTTAGCTGATGAAGGCAAGTTGTATAGCACACGGAATGCTTTTCAAAATATTCTGTTGAATTTTTATAGGTTATCACACTAGTAGCTATTCCAGATCTCATGACCTATTTGAGGAGAAAAATGACATTTGGGTAACTGCTGAAAAACTACAATCCTTTTAAAAAACTGGTTGTTTGGAGAATTACACAAGAATTCCTACAAATCATTATGCGTTTTAATGCTTTATTGTAATTGGAACACATTTTCCTTAAAACTGAAAAATCATTGGAAATTCAATACACACAATCTAGTGATGGAGATGATAAGAAAGGGGGCCTAACAGAGTGTGTGATGGAATTGTCTCTATCTCAATCTTTAATATTTAAAAACCTCATAACAATTCATGTTCTACATATTTCAAGTGAATAGTAATAGAATGAAAACTGCATATGTCATTTGCCTTCAGGTGAATTCAGAAATCTTCATCAACCTTGACTTTCAAATAATTTGAGCATCAACAGTTAAAAGTAAATAGCTTGTTACACTAAATATTTTTAATTATTAAATACTGGTTACAGTACCAGAAAGGTAAGGGAGTTTTTATAACAAAAAAGACAATAAGTATAATCCTGTATAGGAAAGGGTTGTTGCATATTTATAATCACTCTCTAAAACTAATTGTGAATCACTACATGAGTTCTATGCATATAACAGATGAAGTACACAAAGATTTGCAAGGTATCTGAGGGTGCCCATACTTTTTCGTTAATTCTTCCATGCTACTTCAATCAATTTCATGCTCTTAGCTCTAAATATGGGGTAATAAATTTTTTATGTAATAAGCAGCCACTACAGCATTAGGGCTACTGCTGTAAACAAAGATGTTTTGCATTACTAAACTGTATTTTTTAAGAAAATACTGTAAACATTGGCATAAGCATTAGGTTCACTGGCAGCATGTACCCTACAGCTCTAAGGTCCAGGGATGTAACTGGAATCCTAATGTTTTGATTTTGTTTGCTAAGTCATCAAAGTTGTTTTAAATCATCAGCGTTCTTCTGAATCCTAGTGAATAATTTTGATGGATGCACTTGTCGCCCTTAACCTAACTAGGTAGTTTGTAGCTCGGTACAGGCTCCAAAGGAGGTAAAGGTCTAAGACTGACCCAGGTCAAAAAGTCCTCCGTGAAACTAACAAAGGGGCAGAGTGACTCAATGAGCATCAATGTATATGAGCTTGGAACACTGATCATGTATTTAACGCACAAATAGCAGGTATCTTTTCCAGGATTCATTTGTCAAGGAACAAAAAATGTTGTGGGTACAAGAAGTTTCATGCATACCTTTTCCATTTCCCATTGCATACAATTTGACTATAAGCCAAGCACTTTATCCACTAAATATGCCCTAGTGATCTAGGCAAGGTGGTTGTATGGCAGTACAGACAGGAGAGCTTTCAAGGTTGCTTCTCAAGGCAGAGAGACTTTTCTACTAAAGACAGGTTTTTGGATGAGTCCAATTCAAGTTCTCTCTAAATTGCAACTGCACTGTGCACCAGTGATTCTACTGTTTGCTGGGACATCTCTCAAGGTTTGAGATTCCTTACCTGAGACTGAGACATCCTTTCTTACCCAAGTTGGAGACACCCCTTATTTGCAAGTAAGTTGCTGACAGCAAGCTAAATTAATACTAATGAAATCCATGTAGTTAATTCCTTTAGACATAAACTGTTGTCCAAGTCTGAGACTCAGGCTGGGCCTAGCCACATATAAGCTCCATCAGGAGTTTAGAATGCAAGAGGGTCAACTGAGAACCTTGTGACTCAATGGGAGGGTCTCCCTTACCCTTTTGCATCTTTGGTCTCTATAGAAATAATTCCAAATCTATTCTAATTAGATTTTCCTTTCTATGTGTCCTAGAATTATAGAACCATAGAATGATTTGGGTTGGAAGGGAGCTTTAAGGTCATCTAGCTCCAATCCCCCTGCCACAGGCACGGACACCTTCCACTAGACCTGGCTGCCTTGAACACTTCCAAAGATAAGGCATCAACAACTTCTCTGGGCAGCCTGTTCCAGTGTCTCACCACCCTCATAGTAAAGACTTTTTTCCTAGTATCTGATCTAAATCCACCCTCTTTTAGTTTAAAGCCATTACCCTTTTTCCTATCACTGCATGATAGGACATTCATTCATGAATTAAATAATAAAGTGAATCTTGCCAGCAAACTTTGTTTAGTTGCACTTTTATAAATACTTGTTAAACCCGCTTTTGCTAATACCTTTGACAGTGATTCTTTAAGCGACCTAATCCAGTCATTCACAACAATAATTCACAGTTTTCTGAGTGATGGATTCTTTGACATTATCAATCAAGCAGAGATACATGATTCTGTACTACAGCTTCAGGAAACGTCAGATGATATTTCAGCATAAGCCTTTACTTCAAGAGCGGGTGGGAGAAAGTACTCTTAGAGTTCTTAATTTCATGAAATGATAATTTTCCAGGTTCAAGATTGATGTTCAGGTTTCTGTACAGGTATCCTGAGTTGGAAGGGATTCAGGAGGATCATAGAGTCTAACTGCAGACTCCACAGAGGGCAACCTAAAAGTTAAACCATACATCTAAGCATTGTTCAAGCACTTACAGGTTTGGGGCCACTACCACTTCCCTGAGGAGCTTGTTCCAGTGATTTGTCATCCTCTCAGTTAAAAGCTTTTTCCTAATATTCAATCTGAACTTCCCCTGATGCAGCTATAAGCTATTCCCTTAAACCCTATTCATTTGACATCAGAGAGAAGAGTTAAGCACCTTCCCCTCCACTTACCCCCATGACGAAGTGGTAGACATCAATCTTCATTCCTTTTCCTGAGAAAATATACAGAGCACATTCAATATGACAAAACATACTGGGGAGATAAACAGGAAAGAAGAGTAAGAATGGCAGTTCTGAGATCATACCATTCACATAACTTCAGTAAGGTACCCATATTTGCATCTCCGTGGCTGCCACAATAACTGGCATACATAACAATTACCAGATTGTAATTCCAGGATCCTATATGTTCTCTTCAATATAGTTCCTAGTTATTCTCAATGTCCTCTTGAAAAAAAGAAGAAGAGATGACACTAACAACCAGAACTACAAAAATGGCAGAAAAAGCCAATTATAGTTGCTCTTTCTTTCTCCATTTCTGATCTCTCAGTGCTGCTTCTCAAATGAGAACTAAAATCTGACAGACCAGACAAAAATGCACAGCTATTTTAAATGAAAAAGGGTTCAATATAGTTTATGGCATATCATAATTGCTCACAATCTAATTCCCTGCCAAATGTACTAGAACTTAATTGCTGTCCTCATTGCCACATCAACTTTTGCTTTACAGGTGTGAAACCCCCTTTGTCTTCTGTTGTCAAATCAATTAACATTAATTAAATTAGTAAATTACTTTGAACTAGAGTCAGGATGCCTTATATATGTGAAAACTTAAAGAGTAGATGTGATATAGGATTGGAATACATAGTATGCGAAGATCTGTCCTGTGTGATAATCTTTACTTCAAGTAATTTCCACTGGTAATTACTTGGGAGTGGTGGGGAAAGGTGAGTAATTTAAAAGAGGTGAGAAAAGGTGAGCAATTTAGAAGCTTTAGAGGAAAGAATGAAAACATAAAATATTTCTGGAAAGTGATCTATATATAACTGAAGGAAACATAAGAGATCTTTTCCATAGATATAAAAAGGTGAAAAGATAAAGAGTGTAAACAAAAATGACAAAATGAGAAATAAAGAAGCAGCTTTTTCCAAACATAACCCGTCTTGTCAAATTAAAAAATTAATTAAGTAAAATGGATTGAAAACACAACGTAAGAGAAAAAAATGCAACAAACTATGAGACGGAGAGATATTGCACAACAACATTAGATGACAAAAGAAGTATCTAGCAAAATTCCTTGCCCAAAATGGAGTGTGCAAGTGCATTATCAGAAGCTGAGAGAAAAGCAGCAGAATTGTATCAATATTGGGCATTATTGTATCTATAACCACGGAACCTCCTGATGCTGCAATGTTTAAAACTTAAATATATAATACTAAAAAAAAAACAAAAGCCCTGCTACCCAAGCCACAGCAGAATCTGTCCACATCCACTACTTTATTGTTATTGCATATTCTGTATTTCTTTCCACTTTCTTTGACTTCATTGATCTTAACTCAGTTATGCTGAGATTTGCATTAGCTAAAGATCTGAACTCAAACATTTTACACCTGGCGTATGACCACCATAGGGGAATACAATAAGACGCAGAAACTTGACATGTTTTCATTAAATATTAAAACTGCCCCTGATTTTAACAGAGGCAGGGATTTGGTCACAGTTCTTAAGGTTTGACTTATCAACATTATTTCTGTGTATAAAAATCACCAGACTGTGACATAACTGTAACTGTCAGTGACACCTTACGATGAGTGATTTAAGTATGGATATTTTTTTTTTCCTCTTATTTCCTGTAATTTGTAGCCAATAAAAAATAAGTATCTTTGAATTACATAGACAATAAGTTGGACAAATGTTCTCATTTTTTTCAAGTGCTTTTACTATCTATTCTGGAAGTTTCCCTTAGAAGCCACAAAACAAATGACTGCTGCTAAATTAAGAAAGCTCCACTTGTATTCTGCAGGCACCAGTTTTGTTTGACTCTCAAATTCCTAATGGAGTTTAAAATTAAAATTAATGTTTCTGTTTACTTTCTAGTGTATTCAAAAAGCCTAATCAATGATGTCAGCACATTTTGGTAATAGTGTTTTTCTATTAATGTCTGATACAGGCAGTAAAGGAAGTATGAAACACTGTTCAGTAGGCCCTTCACTGGGGGATTTTTTTATGTTGTCAGCTGTGAATTAACTGAACTGTAATAAATAATATAACTAGTGGAAATAAAATAGCATACTGACAAGACTGAGATTATACATTTCAGCATTCATAAATGTTGATAAGTTATTGCTTACAGCTTTTTTTAGAAAGATAATCTTTCATATGTAGTTCTCCCTCTGGGGCTGTGACTCCATCATTTAATCTGGATAGCTCTAAGTATGGACCATTATGTTTCCTTCATTGACACTGCTTATGCCACAGTTGTTTTATACAAATCTCTTTTGTTCTCATAGTCTTTACTGTTACTAGCACAGCTGTCTTAGTTGCACATTCGCTTTGTTGAATTCAGGTTAGTGAGCCTATTTAAATCAGTTGAGAATCTGGATATAAACCTTCATGATTAACATTTGACAAATATTTTCTAGGGAGAAACAAATAACAAGTACTTGAGCATAAGCCTTTGTCCTGGGTTCAGCAGCAGCAGTCATTTTTCTCCTTCTTAGTAGCTGGTGCAGTGCTGTGTTTCTGACTTTCAGTATGGGAACAGTGCTGATAATACCGATGTTTGTAGCTACTGCTTAGAATGTTTAGACTGACCAAGGACTTTCTGAGTCTCATGCTCTGCCCTGGGAGGAGGGGAAGCTGGGAGGAAGCAGAGACAGGACACCTGACCCGAAATAGCCAAAGAGGTATTCCATACCACAGCATGTCATGCCCAGGATGTAAATCGGGAGATACCCGAAAGGGCTAGCTCTCTCTGCTCGATCGACAGGTGGTGAGCGATTGTGTTCTCTTCCCTTGTTATTTCCGTTATCATTATTATTATTGATGGCAGCAGCAGTGGTTTGTGTTATACCTTAGTTACTGGACTGTTCTTATCTCAATCCGTGGGGGTTACATTCTTTCCATTCTCCACCCCATCCCTCCGGCAGTGGGGAGCGGGGGGAGGGCAGGTTGGGGTGGGGGGAACGAGCAGGCTATATAGTCTTCTAATTTACAACTAAGCCTAAACCACAACACCTGGCATCCTATAAAAGTGGGAAATTCAGAAATACAGAAAGAATAGAAGTATTTTCTGGACAAGATATAACTTAACTGAAAGATGTCCAATGCCACCCAGGCACTCTAGCTCAGCATAATAGGAAAATAAAGTGGGGGTTGGCCAGAAAAGCAGGAAATAACAGCTCCATATTCTAGATAACATGGAAGAAAAGGTAATGCATCACTCAAGCTCCTTTGAGCTTCCTCGTATGTATCTTTGTATGGATAAGACTGTTAGTTGCCATGCTGCTTGGCACTTTCCTTTCCATACCTGGACTTCTTCAGCAGGCAATTCTTTTAGCATCTGCATGCATCTACGTTGTCCCCTGTTTTAGTGTTTCTTTACCAAGTAAACTCTTGAGCACATCCTCAGGTTTTGGCTTTGCTTTTGCAGCAGTTTGCCAATTCAACTCTGAGGCAGCCATGCGGGAGGTGATGGTAGATAGTTGCTTTGCTATCATTCTTCTAATACAGGCATTTTCTTTCATGGGTGAGCCACAGCTTCAGAGAAAACATCCTAGTAGAGACACGAATGTGGGCTTCTACAGGGTGTAAGGTGGCGGGAGGCTTCTCTGTGAAGAGCTGTCTTTTATTTTACAGGAATGATGCTGATATGCATTTAAAGCATGACATTTCTGCTATAAATGGAAAAGACTTTGTAGTGCTGCTTCTATTAGTTGTTTGATAACATAGAAGGTTTTCCTGTGCTCTTTAATTTAATTACTAATATCTTAGCTAATTGGTGGTAAAGCAATTCCTGAAATTGCTGAGAATACATTCTTCTTTCAAATTCTCACCATCATTGATGAGATCAAGAATCTTTTTTTACTTTTCGTACACTTTTAATTAATGTAGTGGTTTTTTGTTTTGTTTTGTTTTGTTTTTCTCCTTGCAAGCCTTGTTCTTGTTTGCATGTTAAATTATTTTAAAGCCATCAGACTGTGTGGATCTTAGGTTATGATAACATATCTAACTCAGAGCTGGATACTAGATCTCATTTCCAAGGTGAATTTAGCTTGCTCAAGTTAAAACTTATAATGGTATGGATTAAATACAACAAATTATACGCAATACTTTGGCCTTACTCAGTGAAGATTTGTGTTTTTTGGGGGGGGTTGGGGGGAATATGATATGCGGGAAAGCTGCAAATAATTTGCTTTATAGTTGTCAGATCTTGCACTTCTGTTTTCAATATTGGACTTTCATCAGCTAGTTCCAGAGGTCAAGAACTTGTGAGTGAGGAATAGTAGAATGTTTATTGAAGATTATTAGTAATAATAATTATAATTACAATAATCAGATACTTTTATTCAGTTTAACTCCATAAATGTTTACTACAAATTATCAGAGTTATTTTAGATTTGAATTAACTGTAAGAAGTCTATGTGATCAAACTGAGAATGTGTTAAAGTACTGTCAGGTGACCTCAGAATGACCAGTCTTCCCTGTTGCTAAAGCATTTTCTTCTAACTAATGTACATATACCCCTTAGTTGCATGATTAAAATTCAGGAATTATTTTGGACACAAACACTTTCCAAAAGAGTAGCGGAAGTGTTGTTGCCAATATTATATATGTGAATTCTTTGTTTTCAGTTGTAGGACACTGCATTCACTTTTGTCAGGTTACTATATTTGTGGCTAACTATCCTTTTATGGCAAGTAAAACAATTTTAAACGTATTATGCAAGTGCAGTAGCTTTATCTTGTTTAAGTTTATCATACAAAATAAGTAAAGGATAATTGAACAGCTCTATAGCAAATATAAAACTGAAATAATAAAATCACAGAATGATCTGGGTTGGAAGGCACTTTAAAGCTCATCTAGTTTCACTCCCCTTGCCATGGGCAGGGGCACCTTCCACTAGATCAGGTTGCTCAAAGCCCCATCTAACCTGGCCTTGAACACTTCCAGGGATGGGGCATCCATAACTTCTCTGGGTAACCTGAAATAATGGTGGATCAGGGTGCTGACTTTTAAAATGTTAGTGTTTTTAGTACTTCCCAATTTTCTTATTCTCTGAAAATCCAAAGAAAATCAATTTCAGTGGAATTTAATTTTTCATCCAGTAATGTCTACTGTAATTGAACTCTTTACTACATGAGCTAAATGATGCCGTGAACTGACTAAATGGTTGGGTACTGTATGTTATGTTTTACCTGGGCTGTTAATTTTAATGCATTTACTTGTGCAGCTGACATTATGTAGAATATGCTTCTGGAGTACATTATTTTTATATTTAAAAATGAGAATTTTATGCCTAAACAGGATTCTTATAAACAACTATTTTGGATTCCTTCTGAAATCTGTGTAATTTTTGGAAAGTCACAGAAGTCAACACAATGACTCTGGATTATCTGAGAATATCTGAGCCTTTCTGGAAGCTATCAGGAGAACTGACTACCCTGGATTTAGAGAAGGCTGAGGATCTTAGGGACTCCTTTGCCTCAGTCTTCACTGGCAGATGCTCTGACCACACCACCCAAGTCTTGGAAGGCAGACACAGGGACTGTGAGAATGAAGATCTTGGGCCCACTGAAGGAGTGGATCTGGTTTGAGACCACCTTAAGAACCTGAACATGCACAAGTCCACAGGACCTCATGAAATCCATTTGCAGGTCCTGAAGGAGCTGGTGAATGAAGTTGCTAAGCCACTGTCCATTATATTTGAAAAATCATGGCAGTCAGGTGAAG
>WYDI02036907.1:0-33803 GCA_009867235.2 Psittacus erithacus | reverse complement strand
ATGTGATATATTATTAATATATTATGAATAAATTATATTTCATTGTATATTGCTATATGTTACGTATAATTATTTTTTATTCATTATTATATATTATTTGTATGTTCATTATTATTGTATATTATTATATGTTATATAATATATGTATATTTCAAGGTCTGTTTATTAGGCAGTATGTGAAGGTATGATATACAGGGGAAAGATGGTATAAAAGTCAGTACACTATTTTACTTCCAAAATATCTGAAAAGACTCCCAGTCTTCAAAGTCTCACAGGTTCTTCCCTCCCTGATTTGATTGTCATTCTCCACACTGAATATGTTTAGGTACTAGGGTTACTGACTACCTTGTAGGCTACAGTAATTAATCTAATAATACTCCCTTTGGTGTGAATGACACAATTGGAAATCTGTCCAGGTAGAGACAATTATGTAGAAGCAGGAAAACATAATCCTTCTGTACCTGAAGTGACACAGTACTTATCTGCCACTGTTCCTACATTTCTTCTTGTGGCAGTCAGCAACTATTTCCATTTCTCTCACTTTATTCACTTTCAAGACATGAGTAGATTACAAAATTCTGTGGTTGCCTCCCTCCCTTAAAATGCAGGGAAGCAGAACTGAGCCAATTCCCTTTTTAAAGATCGTTTATTGCCTTAATGAATTTGCTTGATTTCTTTTAAATCCCCCATGAAGTCATGGCCAGAAGTTGAAATGGTTTTAGTTGCCTTGGAGAAAATACATACACTATCTACTAGGCAGGAGGTTTACGTGTGTAAAAACATGTGCCAAAGCAGTCTCAGCCTCATCTGTCCACAGCAATGATGAGAGGACCCCCGTACTGCCCTTAGCCCCTGGTGATGTGCAGATGTAAAATCTAGTCTGTAGACAAGAAATGCCCCAGATTTTCACCAGTGCTAAGTATTCTGAACCTGGAGCAGAGAGGAGCTGAAGGGATGCAATACCCTGCTAGAATAAAAGCATGTTATGCAAACCTATCCATACAAATATTTGTATTTGGGATGGTCAGATCTGGGTAATTTGTTCTTGTATAGGTTTTATTTCTGATCCTCCGTAAAGAGATTCTCTATTCTTCAGAAAGGAAGGGAAGATGACGCTCTGATGCCCTGATTCAGTCTTCCCAGGTGGTCTGAAGCAAGTCATTTATCTTCCCTGAGATTTCATTGTCCACCCAGCTAAGAAAAACATAGTGCATAAAGATAAATCCATTAGAGGTTGTGGGGTGCTCAGAAGCTGTTAGAGTCATAGGTTAGTGTTGGAAGAGACCCTAAAGCTCATCCAGTTCCAACTCTCTGCCACAGGCAGGGACACCTTCCACTAGAGCAGCATGCTCCAAGCCCCAACCAACCTGGCCTTGAACACTACCAAGGGATGACGCATAATGGAGGTGATGTGTTTTAAAACTATTGCAAAAGTAAGTGAAACTGGCCAAGGGGTATGCATAATCTCCATACTCTTCAAGTAGGCAGGTTAAATCTGGATAAAGGTTACTGGTTCAATTTCTGAAGCAAATAGATGTCAGTGGGTCTGTCTATGCTTGCAGGCTTTAAGACTTCACTTGCTTCTCTGGGCTTTTTTGAATTAAACCACAGGAGATTTGTTTTGCATTTAGGACTAGGAATGATCCTATCTGCTAGCGAGGCACATAGCAGACATGGAGCTGCTGTGCAATCACTTAAAATACCTCTCTATAATAATTTTGGAAATCCCATCTGTAATCTTATCTGTGAGACAGAATATCACGCTGCTGAGACACAGGATTTCCCTGCGTGTAGACATTACCCTAGCTGAAGAGGGGCATACTGGATAACCAAGCAAGAAATCAACCCAGGGGATCTAGATAAGCATCTTCCCAGCAAACCTGGAGGGGCAGTTGTCAAATATCTCTCTGTGCTCAGGGCTGCAGCTGAGACTGTTTTGTGAAAGACCAGAAGGGCACAAGTGATTAAACAGTGATTTGTTCTCATAGCAGGAACAAATGGCAGGGACTGAGCAGTGTCAGAAGAGTCTCTAAGCTATATGGGGCCATGTGAGAGCATAGGATTCCATTGGCAAAAGCTGACCCAAGGCAGGCAACCTGAAAGAACCCTATATTGTACTTTTGTGCTTCCTGGCAGGTGAAGCTTCTATGAGACCAGCAACATGAGCATCATTAGCATCTTTTAGAGAGCAAGGAAGGAAAAGCAGTGTTGAGCAGCGTCTGCTTTGCCTTCTTACCTGCCTCCTGGCCAGTTGAATTACTGGGATTTTGATAGCAGGAGCAGCAAGCTGGGGTGATGGTCACCTTATCTTCATTTACTTTGGTGTGCTGGGTTGCTGCACGTAGGGCCACCAGCAGCCGGGCCTGGAGCTTGGGTCTGTCAAAGCCCTTTGCTGTAAGGCTTCTGTAGCACCAGCTGTGCAACACAGGACCTAAAGCAATTCTTCTTTCTCTCTTCTTTATTCTGTTTGATCTTGTCTGAGAAATAAAAGACTGCATTTCAAGTGCAATAAAGCACTTAAGTGTGTATTTACAACAGCTTTACATATTTAATAAAAGCATTTCACAATGTTTTTGATGCTTTAGACTGTCACAGTAAGACCACTTTTAATAATGTTTTCTTCTTTAGTATTTCAGTGCTGGCCCTTCCTGACTTGATCAAAATTAGAGGAAATAAGGGTAAGAAATGAAAACCAATCAAACGCAACCCTTTACGCTTCCCCAAAGGTCTGTGATCTGGTTTGTTTCAAGTTCAAATAAAAGTTTGTGTCATTTCTTATTTAACAGCATTGTTTTCCCTCCTCTGAATTAATTCATCCTAGAGGCAGAATTGTCTTTGGATCTTTCTCGACTGCTTTTTAACGTGTTCATAGAACATACAATATTCTAGTGATGCACTGCTTTTTTGAACAGCTGCCTGTAGCAGAGGTCTACTGAGTTTAACCTCTTTCGTCTCTGGAATTAATGAGTGTTCACACTTCGCTCTGTATCCAGGTTGGACTAAATGATGACAGTAGTTGTGATGAAAAAAGTACACTTACTTTGGTATGTAAATTCCATGTCTAACCATGCAGTGAAGTGCTGAACTGATGTGGGGCATAGAGGACACTAATCAAACTGTGGTAGCTGTATTTTATAACAAGAGTGAGCCTAGCATGTTTCCTGGACAGAAATACTGGCACATGAGCTGTACAGTAAATGGCCAGTATTTGGGAACATCAGATCTGTTGCATGTAGTAAACACTGCATGAATCAGATGTACTCTGGAAGTGACAGATTCAGTATACATGGACTCTGAGGTTTATCTATACTTGCTCATTGCTTTTCACCATAAAAACAAGGATAAAAATTTCTGTTTCAAGCAGCAGGAGAAGACAGGTCTGAGGGACCCAAAACCAGAGCAGCTTTATGCAAATACCAGTCGTATGGTTTCTGTTTGCAGGTTATTTAACTACTTCAGAGATTGTTCATTGGGTGGAAGTGCCTTTTTCATCTTTGAAAGGAACAAAATCACCATGTGGAGACAAGTGAAAAATGATAAGAGGCTTTGCTTGCGCTGCTCCACACAATGCACCTAGAATTGTATCTGTGCAGCTTTAAAATTTATTTTAACATCTTTTTAACTCAGATAGAACAAATGTCAAACGAAAAACGATTGGCATCCTTACTGAAAACATAGGATGTAGCAGCCAGACAGAGTTTCTGCAAATCTTTTGTGTAAATGGTGGCACTGCTATTGTTAGCATTGCTATTTGAATTATTGAAACACTTGATGGTTAAGTGGGAGAGATGCTTTGATTCCTCTACAGGTATTTAACAATAAACTTTATAGCATCTATATACTGAGGATTATATGGATCTAATTTTATATACACAATACAAACAAGTACTGTGGTTAGATGAACCTACAGACTGGATAAATTAAGATACTAAGGAATAATTGCTTTTCTTGTGACCTTTGAAGTGTATCCCCCTGCATTTGCAAATAGCACCTTGCAAGCAAAAATGTATGTTCTACAGATGGGACTTTAGTTTTTAAAAGCAAGCCAACACAAACTGACTGCTGCAGTATTAGGGAACCATGATCTCAAAATCTTCTTTCATAGGTGTACCAGTCATTGCTTTCCTTACTGTCTACTACTAGTTAAACCTATGTCCTTGTTATGCCATCTCTGTGGAGAGAGTAAGTTCAGGTAGGTTGCACACAGCTGCAGAATTTTAGTTCACTTGTCAGAAATTGCTGGTACTCATGTTTTCCAAACAATGTGCTTTGTTTTTTAACCTAAGTTCAGTGGGATTTGATCCACTGAGCTTGCAACCAGACTGTTTGCTGCCTTAAAAGCATGGCATTCCACAAGGGCACATTGATGATGCTGTAACAGGTACCTCATTTAGAGCAAGAAGGGAGCTTTCTTCCCCAAAGAGCTCTCCTGAAAGAGCAGGACGTGCCAGTCATGCTCCAGCCATGAACAAGCTTAGGCCTGGCCAGGACAGGCCACTGCAGTATGGGAGGAAATGTGAAGGTGTCACAGGCTGTGCTTAGAAGAGCCTTGCAGCAGGATGGGGATAGCTATCAAAGCACCTGCTTGTAAGTTGGACCTTGCAATGCAAGAAGAAAGGATTTTTCTTCCCCAGTGAGCTTGTGTTTGGAGGCAAGACATTTATGCTGAGGAAGAGGAAGCAGGACTGTGTTGGCTGGTGAGAGCTGAATGTTGTAGGCAGAGCTGGAAAGGATGAGCGTTTTTAGTTTCCTCCTATCAATTAGAAATGCAGAGGAAAAAAATAACATTGTTCTCTCACTAAGTATTTTTATCCCAGAAGAAAAAGAAAGAATCGTACTCTCGTTGCTGAACTTAAGTCCTTCAAAATGGTTTTTGTGCCTAGTACTGCAGGTGAAGTTACTGGTTCCAGACAGGATCAGTCCTTTATGATTCCAGTGTGCTCTAAGGTAAATATGTTGTTAGTACTTCATGCCTTGTTTTGTTACAGTATTGAACAGCTATGGTGGCTTTCCAAACTCTTTAAAAACAGTGTACTTCTGTTTGTGTGAGAGTGTTAGGAGTGGAATGCATCCCATTCACTCCAGCTGTCTGGAGTGCAAATTTCTGTGCCTGAGAGTTAACCTGGATCCCTTTGTAGTCAGTCATTTGGATGAAAGAATCCTGCTCTAGATGTCTGAGATTCATGGGTGTAATCTTCCTTTTAGATTTCATGTAAGCAAGATTAGTGGGGTTTATTTTTGTTATTCCACTCCTCCTGTTTTTGAACTCCATCACTAGGTAAACCCTCTCTGCCATCAGAAACTCGGTACTCCCATATGCTGTTATTCACAAGAAGTTTGTGATTTCGTTTATAAATATACTAACAGTACAGTACTAACAGTATGTACTAGCTGAAATATATTTAGCATTTTTCTAATTCTTAAAGAGCCCAAATAATTGTTTGGATGGATGAGTGAAAACTACACATCTTTTCTTCCCCTCCTAGTGCCCCGCACCCTGGGGCAAGCAGTTATGCTTCTTAACTTTTGGAAGTTTCATGCCTCTGCTTTCACCACAACCTGCGGTGTAGATGTTGAGAAGTCTTTTGCAGTCTTTGTGACAAAGGCAGTTTTTAATGAGACATTTGCTTTAACAAAGTGAGGTTCTTGTGTGAATGTTCTTAAGTCCAGGAAATGCACAGGAGATATTGTGATGGGATTTGTTTGCAAATGCAGCACCAGATTGGAGGAAGATGACCTCCCATTTGAGGTAACTTCACTTTCTCTTTTTCTTGATCTGTTCTCCCCAGGCATCAGAAATCATGAGTCAAGCCTCGGAAGAACACCATGAAAAGGAATGGAAAATAACTGACTTGGCATGCTTTTCATTTCTCCACTCACAGTTGATTTTGCAAACTTTTTCATGTAATGAGGACCACAAATTCACTTCCTGTTCTTGTAGAGCAGCTTAGATTCTTAAAAGATTCACAGGACTCCAGTAGTTGGAACTTCAGGAATAATATTGTGATGCATTCATTATAACTGTGATATATTCATGGGAGCTAGCAGCTGTAAAATAGATTTGGAGCTGAAAGTGTAAGCGTGAGCTTCCACTTTCTGTAAGGGGAAGTACTTTGGGCTAATCGACCAGTAGCTTCCTTCCCTTAAGGGACTTTATTGGGTCAGGGATGGAGCATAGTCTCCTGCACTGCTGCTACATCCAAGTCCAGCTCTTGGTTTGAGGTTGTCCTGGAATGTTCCTCCTCATACTGGCATTCGAACATCTCTTTTCTTGATTGCACAACCAAAAAGTCCAGGGCTCTCTCTGTGATGGAAGCTGAGGCAGCCCAAGAAGGGCACAAGTACCACTTCCAGTTTGGAATGTACACGCACACTTAAAGGCGTGATCTCTGAGCAGCAGTGGGACTTGTCATCATAATTTCTTGTGTGCCACGGTGACCATTTACAGTTTGCAAAAAGCTGTCCCTACAGAATGAATTTTCAGCACTGGGGAAATGTGGGCAGCTTTTTATAGTTTTATAATAATTTATCAGCCTCTCTCCTGCAGTCCTTTGCTGGCTGGCTGGCTGCTCTAAAAGCACACAATCAACAAGAGAGCAGTGAACAGAAATGTTTTCGAGAGCAGATGGGATGTACCTTCAAAACCCAGGATTGTCCCAGTGAAACTGGGACATCTGGCAACCCTAAAAAAACCCAAACTAGATGAAATAAAAATTATGAGATGGAGGAGCAGAAAGATATGTCTTTGCATTGATTAGTAGGCAAAGTAATTAATCTCCTTCAACTCCCCTTTCGGTCCTTGGTGTAAAACAAGGAGAAATAGGGATATTATTGCTTTGCCAAGCATTAATTCCTGTATAGTGATTACTGAGCAGTGTTTTCAGACTTAGAAGGGCTATTTCACATCATTTCCTCCTTTTTTCTTATTATCTCCACTAGCAGTCTTGGTGGTATTTGTAAACAAAACCTGCCCCTTGCTGTCTTTGGGGCTGGGTCTAATTCAGTGTTTTCCTGTTGTCTTTCAGGCACTTTGGACCAAACTCAAGCCCAGCTTTGCTGAGATTGTTATTGTGCAAGACACCAGCATGTCCGCAGTCCATTTTGCAATTGGCTTTCCATCTTGGGAGTGCTTTATAACAAGTAAACATATCTGGGCCTTCTTAAAACACTAGACAGACAAAGTAGCATCACTTCTGTAGTTTCACATGCATCATCTCATCCCACAGTAGGTTTCGGGGTAGGAAGTTCACCATAATGATGAATGTGAAAGACTGTGACAGTTGATCTCTTCATTCAAGATCTGCTCATTTCATGTATCTTGCTAGAAAAATGTGCTAGAAGTCCATATTAAGGATAAAATGTTGTTCCTTGCACTGCAACAGTTTTGAAGTTATTTCTGTGCCATTAGAAGTAAGTACATGCTTAAAGCGCTTACACAGTGCAGTGGGATCCTCATCCATGTTAGGGTGGGGGGAAAAAAAATCATGTGATTTTACAGATAAGCTTTGTGGGAATGTTAAACAATACTGGTTTTGTATTGTGTTTCTTCAGCAGATAGCATGATATATCCATAGTGGGAACTTGTCATTTCAGTAAATGGAAAAACTACGTAGTAGAGAAATGCTTGGCCAGCAAGTGCAGATGTTTTAATGGCAGTGTGACAATGTAAAGGGAAATGTTTTTCTTAGCATCTTGTCATCCATAAGATGACAAGACAATGCAAAAACCAAAGCTTCTTAATATCCAGCATAAGTGTACTTCCCAGTACAATTATATGAGGAATAGTAACTGTTAACTCTTTTCTTGCACACGTCTATTTATCTGAATCATTGTGTTACTCTCAACGTTCAATTTGAACAATTACACATTTTACCAAATTTCCCATTTCTCTTTGTTTCTGTTTTTAACTTGCTACAAAATTCCCATTTTCCTTTATTCCTATTGTTAATGTGTTGCAGTGCAAAAGGGTAATGCTTTCGCAGGTTCATGGCATCGCTGTGCCTAACAGGTATTTCTTAATTTTCAACTTTTCTTCTTTTTTTTTTTTCCTTTTCCAAGTAACAGATCTTACCTTTGCTAAAGCTAAAAACTTAAAACGCACTCACTTCCTAAAACACTCCTGCCAGCATACATTAGTTCATGGTTTGATCTTCAGATGAGTATTATGCATGTGTATGTCCTTGTGAACACAGTCTCTTTGTCAGACGCCCCTCATCGACAGCCGTGCCACCAAGTCAGTGTATGTGAGGGTGGGATTTGGCCTTCTGGGAAGGGAGTCACAGATGATGCTGGTACACACGAGAAAGAAGAGGGAGAAAACAGATGGCTCCCATTTGCCCACTGCATTTTTTACTGAGACTTACATGAAGTTTTTAGTGTTGCATAGGCAAGTTTTTCCCAGACAAATATAATTGCCAGGAAAAATATTTCAGCCGTCCAGGGTTGCTTAAACTGATTGATCCCATACACACAAGAAATGTGAAAGCAGAGATTTTGTTGATATTTGACAGCACAGACTGAATTTGTTTGATCAAATTAAGAGTATTTGTGTAAGCTTTTTAATATTCATTATATCCAGCCCCAGACTACTTGCCTTTATGAAGAATACCCTGGGCATTGGGACTGGTTTTAAGATACTCCCTTAGATAAAAAGACAGAGGGTTTTATGAGCTACTTAACTCATTCTAGAGTGAAAATGACCTCTGCTGGCAGAAATTTGCAAGTCTGTTCAGTTAATCAAGTATTATCCAGGTCTTTTCATAAACATTTTTGTCCAAATGCTGTTATGGTGCTTTCTCAGTGTATTTTATTGCGGCAATCTTCAAAGGGGAACTGGAGTATTTGAGACATAGTTTATGTTGCAAGATTGTCAGCTGTCTTCAGTACCAAAAAGATATAGGTCCAAGGAATATTAAGGAGGATGTCACAAATTCTGCAGCACTAAAGAAAAGACAGAGTGACCCCAAAATATTTGTTCTTACGTAAAGTATTTTGACTGTGGGTCCCATTCCTGTAGCATCCTCTTCTTACAAGTAACAAACCGACTTCTAGCAAGGATAAAATTAGGTCACATAAGAGTAGAATTATTTTACTCCTTTCTCTACGGTATATGGATTTGATTTGGCAAATCAGCATTCTGCACTTTCTTTCTAATCTTTCTGTAGGATCCTAATGATTATGATCTGAATCATGTTTATAAAATATGCAGTTATCTATCTCCTTTTCTACATCTTATAAAGTGCATTTAGTGAATGATAACAACCAACAAACTTTGCATACACGGTGGTATTAATGTATATGCAGGTATGGAGATATAGAAGGTGATGGCCATATAGATTTTGTAGATTATGGCAGTTTTGACAATGTTAACTGAAGTCATAGTACCAATTTCTAGATACCAGCTCACTGTTTGCTATGTCAGTGTCCACACACTTTTGTTACTGTCAAAGATATGAACATAATCCAGAAAAAAAAGTGTGTGTGTGTGTGGGGTTTATCCGCTCTTTTTTAGCTTCTGAGCCATGTTTGCCAGTTGTAACGCAGTAGCAGGGTGGGAAAAGGGGATGTGAAAGCCCTGTAGTGTCTTTCTAAATGTGCTTCTTTAAAAACATGAAAACTCCCAGCTTATGAGAGCTTTATTCTCATAAGAATCTGAGTTTCAACATAACCCCATTTTTCACTGGGGAAAGAAAGTTCTTCAGAAACTTTCCAACCAGACATCTCTAGGGAGCATGGACAGGGCAGGCCCTGTCATTTCTATGTTGTTTTCCCAAATTGTCTTTAGCACTATGACTTGGACTCTCCCACGTGATAAAAAGGATGCAGAAAAGATATAGCAAAAGCTCAGAATGTGCAAGAGAGCACATATTAGTTGTTTCCCCACCCAGATTTGTTCTTTGCCATGTTTCCATCTAACCTCACAGAGAATGCAGGAAAAATACATACTTTCAGTCCTTCTAATTTTGTACTTTCCCCTTATGCACCCATAGAAAAGCAGACACATGCACACATGCAAATAGCTCCTTATTAATTGCCGTCCTGTTGAAAAATGTTCTCTTCTTTTTTTGTCTAGTATTCTAGAAATAGCTCCGAGAGGAATAGCTTCACTTCAGTGTCACGGGTCACCAACAAAACTTTTCTATTTGGTTTGTACAGACGCATCTGTGGCTTTAAATATCTGGGGAAAAAGCTGAATTATTTGGTTTAATTATTTGAGGTTTTTACAGGAGGTGGGGAAGGAACATTTTAAAGATTACTGCAGAAAAGTTGATGCAAAATCTCCTGCTTGAAGGGCTGAACCCAGCTTGCTTAGTTTCAGGTGTAAGCCTGTCTTCATCAGCAAAACAGTGGAAGCTGAGCTTAATTCTAAGGACACACTTTGCTGCTTCTAAGCCTGAACCCTGGTCAGTAACTCTGGATTCAGTGAGGACACAAGGAAATGAGGAGGGAAATTTGGTCATTGAGGTGTTTGTGCAAATCCACTCTGTCTACCGAAAGTATAACTTCATATTTGTTGGTGCCATCCCACCTTCTTTGCAGTGGGTGAGACTGAATCTCCCAGTAATGAATGAGCGACCTTTTGATACCTGGTCTTTGGGATAGTCCTTTCCTGTGGCTTCTATGGAGCTGAGGTGACAGTATCTGCCTTTCATCCTCTGCCAAGGGCCACAACAAAGTATATTCCCAGCCAAGGCTTTCTTTATAGAAAGTCAAAGACTACATGGAGAGAAGTACAGAAATGAGCTGTGGTTTCCCACCAAATGCAGAACATTTGCCTGCAAACCTGAGGAGCAGGTTGGGGAAAAAACTATGAAAATATTAAATAAGAAAGGTGGAAAGATCAGGAATCTAAACAAAATCAAAGGATTTTGTATATATGGTGAAAGTTTAGAGAGAAAACAGACTGCAGTTTGACCCAGCAGTTACATGCTGCAGAGTGAGATGTTGTCTTTGAAACCCCGCTTGTGAGTCCTGATGGAAATAATCATGAAAGGATTTTCTTGTATAGTCAATAGGTGGTGTTCATGGCAACAATAAGTAGCTTCATCCTGGCTGTCACAAAGACATTGAAGTACAGACTTGGTTAAAAAGCTGTGAAAAAAAGAGCTAGTTTATTTCTGTTGACCTCTTTAATTTGATTCTTCTGACCTCACCTCTCTAGTATAATTGCAGTTAATGCTCTGAAAATAAAGACAGGACAAGTGTAGATAAATTGCTAATCTAGGCTGGGTTCTCCTACTTAAAGAAGCTGGGATTTCACTAGGGAAAGTAATGTAATTTTGTGAAGGTGAGTTTGCTTTATGAGCATCAAGCAACACCAGTTTGTGTTTAGAGACATCCCTGCAGGTTTTGCTGGACATCCTGCTGCATCTTGCAGCAATATCAAGCTAGTGCTGTCGAGACTTGTTTAGGTCTGATAAAATGCCATGTGATAGTGCAAACTAGTTAGTGCTGTACACCAGGAGTTTGCTGGAGCTCAGTGTGATTATGTTGTGCTTATTTCCTGCTTTTTTACATCCAACCTCAAGCATAAGTGAAGAGGGATAATGAATGGACTGAAGTCACTCGTGAAATCAGTACTCTGTGTTTTGGACTTCCTCACTGACAAGATAAGAAGCCAAAAAGTGCAGAATACTGGGAGGAAGAAATTACACTCAATGAAATCATGTGTTATTTATATGTATTCATGCATGGTACATAGTTCCCCTCCAGGAGCTCTTACAGAGCTCCAGATTAAATTCTTAGGTTTTGACTTGATCTTGCTTTGCCTTGTCTCGGTATTGGCTTAGTTAACCTGCTTGGCTACAGTTTCATGATCTGGCTATTTCATGTAGCTTTACAGGTTGTATTTGTTGTTTTTCAGGCTGTTTATTTTCTTTTCAAGTGTGATGAGAGCAGCTTTGTAAGCTTTGGCTGCGTTGTTATTTTCATTAGTTTTCAAGTGCTGAGTTTGTTTTGCTTATTGGGCCTGTGATTTTTTAAAGGATTGTTTGTTCTTGAGATTGATGTCTGAGAGCACTTTGTGCCATTTCCATGAGGCGCGAAGGTACCAGGAATTTTTAGTGTACTGATGAACCCTGTGGTCATCACCATCCCCAGGCACCTGACTGGCAATTGAGCAGGCTGGCTTCTTTCAGACACATGGACCTTCATACCTGTAGAAGATGGCATGGATTGACCACTTTAAGGCAGTTTTGGATGTTGTTGGGACAACCACCTGTGTCTGCCTTACCCCACAGGATTGCCCAGAGTGTTTGCCATTCACGTACAATACTGTCCACAGACAGGTTGGCTTGTGGCATCAACAGGGCAGCGAGAGGTATTGCTGGCCCTAAAATCTGTGCCATGTCAACTTCCCATATTGCTTTAAGGAAAAAATCAACAATACAAAACTTCCTGAACACGTTTATTCTTGAAAACATGTGACACAGAGTATATAAAATGTATTTGGTAAACAGGCTTCTTTTTGGGATGAATGGGTGGGGATTATGAAAATATCAGACCAGGTTAGGTAAATGTTTGTCCTCTCTCTTTTGGGAATGGGAAAGCTGTGAGAGGTTTTCGGAGTTGTTGAGCTCAGATGGGAGAGCAGCTTGAGTCTCTCACCTGTCCCTCCTCTGGCTTCTGAAGGGGCCTTAGAGGATGCTCTGCAGTACCAGGGCTCACCCAGGTAAGCTTTGTGTCCCTTACTCTTTATTGCAGCTGCATTTGTATTGTAAGCCTACCCCAGATAAGCACTGCTGGCTGAAGAGTGATGCCAAGGGAAGTATCTTTGGAGGACAAAATTCCTTTTCTACTGTTCCATTGCATGCAAACGGATGTAATAGAGAGGGAAGATGTGTCTAACATAGCATGACTGTCTCTCATACTCCATGTTCATGGGACAATGCAATTACCAGCAGCTAAAGCTTGAAGCTTTTGTCACCGAGTAATTAAATATACAGTGTCTAATGATACCACTATCAAAGATGTTAAGCCATGTAGTTTTATTGGTCCGTATAAAGTCAGATTAAGTTAATGACAACTATACTCTTTGTTTTCTCAGACAGACAGATAGGATTAGCAGTTGTTTAAATGAAATCCCTGTTTGACTAAGGGACATAAAATCTGGCCTACAACACAAAAGATTACATATACTTAGTGTCCCTCTCTGCCCTCCCCTGGTATGCAAAGCACACTCTTATCAACACAGAAAAGGAAAATGTTTGCCCTCAGGGTTTCCTGTGCCAGTACACAGATGGAGGAAATTATTGCTTGTGGTGGCTAGCAGGGTTCAATGTGGATGAAGACTGAATGGAATTCTCAGTGAGTAAATTTCAATTCACTTTTATAGTCTCAGAACTAGACCTGAAGTGATTGTCAGTTAAATCAAGAGTAATTCTGGGCGAAGCCTGCCTACTTCCATAGGAAAGAAATTTAGTTGAAACCTTGTACTGAAGGGAGACAGAAGGGAGCAATTATGGTTAAACACTTGTCAGAGCAATTCTAGTGAATATGTACTATTTCTAACCTGTGATAGGAGGTCACTTTCGTCTTATTCTTTTCTTATACACTGACACACACTAAGCATGCTGGCTTCTGACTGAAATCAGCCAGCCTGCTTGTGAACTAACCTAAAGCTATCCGAGTCTGATCCAAACTCATGGCAAAACTGTGTATGACTAGCTGCAAGCAAGCAGAATCAGTGTTTGCTTCTCTTTGTTAGGACATTATCGAGATATGAATGAAATACATACCCACCCCGTGAATTTGGTACTGGCTTTTTGAACTGTTGTTGTCCAATACAAAGTTTGAGCTCATATACAAGGCTGGGGTAGGGTTATAAAGGTTGGAGAGAACCAGATTCCACTTGAACTGTGTGGCTATAAATAGCAAAAAAAAGTAAAAATAGTTTGTGCTGATGCTATAATTTGAAATGAGCTTTGTAAGAATGTCATTGCAAGGGCCAATACATTTTGTTCTTTCTGTATGCTTGATGACTTAAAGATCCTAGTTTTATAGAGAAGATAAAACCCAAATGCTCCAAATTTCAGTTCTGTAAATTTAGCTTTGTCCATAAGAGTTAGGGTGAGTTATTCCTAGCTCTGACAATGCCAAGAATAAAAACAGCAGGCCACTTACCTCTTCTGAAGTATCTGTCTTTAACTCACTTGAAACCAGTGGAAATAGCAAGATATCTACCATTCATAGATTCAGCATTACCATATAGAATTTGCTGTGGTGCTGATGTGGGGAGGCAGGGAATGCTGCTTTTCCCATTCCTCTTGTGGTTGTGCAGGATTAGTAGAATTAAAGCCATAAAATGTTTTTTACTAAAATGGAGGACTGAACCCACAGAGGAAATGGACCTATTGATTGGTGGACTGAGCCCTAGCTTATTTCAGGCATTGAAGAAAACAGTGCTTTTCATAGATTATTCACTCCAGGTCATTTTGCCACTTGAGAGACTTAGCATCCTGCCTGCCTCACTACATCTCTACTGGGTTGTGTACTAATTATTACAGAAATGCCAAGAAAACTGTTTCCTAATCAATTTTGTTGCAGAGGAAGAAGAGGCTCCTGCAGGGCAGGAGGATGGAACTGAAAATAAACAAAATGCTAAGTTCATGTTTCAAGGAGACCTACATATGGTCAGCATTTGCATGTGCTTTGGCCTGACAACAGAGGCTGGCACCAGCATTTTCTGCTCTTTCCTGGTTTTGCTGCAGAATGCACCTGGAAAAGCACTAAGAGCTGCCCGTGGATGACTTCCCCCTGCTCTGCACTATTGCAAGGGGAGGCTGAGGACTTGAAGCCCTGGAGAGCTGTCAGAGAAAGCATGCAGAGAGAGATGCCTGTCCAGGTATTTGCTCCCGTTTCAAGTCCCACCCTTCTCCCTCTCCCTTCTTGACCTGCTTCATGGGCTGATGCAGAAAGGGAGGAGGGCATAGTAGACCTAGGGCTTTATTTCATTGCTATGTGCTCTGAAAGGATAGAAGAAGACTGAAGTGTGTGTATGTATAAAGTCCAGTGGTGCTTATGCAGGCACCCACGAGGCTGAGGCAACATTTCTGTGGTTATCACTTTCCCCCTTCCCCAGCAGCACATTCACTGGAAAGCCAGCCAAAGTCTGTCCCATCAGTAGTTAACTTAGCATTAGGGCTGGTGGAAATGCCTGAAATAATCCTCAGGGTACATTAAGGTGTTGGTCTGGTGATGATGTTGCAGTGCCTCTAGCACCAGTCTCAAGGGTGTATATTCCTGTGTTGCTATGGGATCTGGATGTGAGAGTTAAAGGCAGGACACCAGGGCAAAGAGGCAACTTAAACCTTCTGCAGAGCTCCATGTTCTTTGCTTACAGTGTTTGCTCAGGGATACAATGGCTTGAGCTCCCTGTGAGCTTGGTGTTAGAAAATGTATCCAGGGCTAGGCATGGTGCTAGCTGCTTACTTTAGAAGAAATGGAAAAAGCTTCTGGGGTTGATGCTTCTCTCGCTTGCGGACACCAGCAGAAAACAAACCCACTGATGTGAGTGGGATTATATTGGAGCAAAGCTACTATTTAATGGACCTTTTGGTGACCAGATGAATGGCGGTGGTCATCCTAATTGCCCCCCTGTGCCCATAAGGAGCAGTGGTGTTAGGACAGAGGAAGATCTGACTGCACCCTCCTTATCAAAGGAAAGCTACTTAGATGGTGCTGGTGCCCTGTCATCAGCTGTGGACCACTCTTCTGGAGTGGGAAGCCAAGAAGAGTATCCCGGAATGATACAGCTGGCCTGGCCCTATCAGAGATGTGCCTTGTCCAGTGCTAAAACAGGAAACTATTTTTGCCTAACGTCTGATCTACTGTCTTGGTTAATCCGTGCCTAAAATCCCTTGGAAAGGAAACCCTTGATTCATGCATGTGTGCTAATCATTTGGGATCCACTTACTTTTTGACTCAAACCGATGGCAATTTGGCTATTTCTATCCATAGAAGGGTCATACTGTTTGTATTCCATGTTAGTTGAAATAAAAATGATGCGTAACTATATATCTGGCAGAGCTTAAAGCAATAATAAAGAATTACTGACAATTAGCAATCTAATAGACAAACAATCATTTGGAATTTGTTATAGGGAAACAAGACAATTTCCTTCTTTGTTATTAACTGTACTGTGCTGGTTCCCACTAGGTCTGCTTAGGGAACTGTTCATGTTGCTTATTTAACTGGCTTTTGTATAAAATTAAGGTACTTTACAGAGTGCTTCTGCAGAATGAAGAGGACACTTAGCTGGATGAAAACTGTTGCAGACATAGGATTTGGCTGTTTCCTATTCCATTCCAGTGCTTCTGAAAATCGCTTATTCCAGATTAGCAGCATATTGATTCAACACTAGTATCCCAGGGGGAAAAGCTAAAAAACTGAATGACCACCATACCTATCTGCTAGCTATTTCACACAAGAAATGCCATTTTTTCCTGCAGATGTGCATGATTCTGTCTCTTCCTTCTTCATCTGAAATACAGCATCCCTTAGCCTTGTTCACTCGGCACCAAGCGCAGACCCAAAGTTGGTGGTTGTTTCACTTTTGATCAGTCATAAGGAAGAACCTGGAACACTCTGTGGCCAGAATATCAAGTTGGGTGTCCTTCACTGCTCCTGGTCGTTTGCAATGCAAATGGTAGGCTTTGTCTCACATAGTGCCATATCCATGGTAACCAAACGAAGACAAGTTTGCATTACTTCCTTAGCAAAGTGTAATCCTTCCCCTGGTACATGTGCCAAAGAGGCATACGGCATTAAAGGGACAGCAATATATTTCTTGGGAATGGAAGCAACCAAAGAAACTTCTGCTTTCTTTCCCTAATCCCTTTTATCACTGCCTGTAGTCCTTCACCCTCTCTTTCTTGTCTTTTTCTGGAGTTCCCATTGTTAAATCTAGACCTGTCCGTGTTTCTGCTTTGAGGCTAGCAATCAATCATCTGTCTGAAATGTCAATTTAAGCACCACTTCTTGGCAAACAGCCTTTCCTTGCCCTTCCTGGTATCTTTAAAGAAAAACAACAACAAATAATAAGAGTGCAAAGCTAAGCCAAGAACAACAGTTCTTGTCCTTCAGTTTTGCAGACTTTGAGTCGATGGCAGAGCAGAGGCACAGATGCACCAGCCTTCAACTATTCCATTATATTAGCAGCTGGATTGAGCCATACAGGTTGGAGCTTATCCTTTTTCTTATTGTAGTGGTTAAAAATTTTAGAAAGCCTTTTTTTTTTTTTTCTATTATCTGTAAGAGATGATGTGGGAAATATGTATTTATTTATTTATAATTTCTGGGTTGAATTCCAGTCAAAAGAGCTTTTATGTATTTCATAGCTTCCTTTGACGAGCCAGGGTATGTTTTTTAGCAAAGGGATCAGACTCAAACAGCATATACTGCAGTTACTGTTGTTTCTGTTTTCACCGTTGTTCTGTTGCCTTGTTTGTGACAACCTGTGCACTGAATTTATGCATTTTTCTCTTATGTATCTGGAAAGCTTAAAACACAGCTCTCTCTCTCTCCTTCAGGACAGTCTTATGCAGTTTCAAATGGAAACATCTTTAGCTATTGTTATTTACCGTTATCTGTAATGCTTCTTCTCAGTTAAGAGTGAGTTCCCATTGTGATTAAAATGCAGCACGATGGTACCTTCATCTTCCAATGGGGTTATTCACAATGAGCAACACTGATTTTCTCAACCAGCCCTAGGACTTCTAGTTTGAAAAGAGCAGAACAAGTTGGTATTGTAGCCTCTGAACAGGAATTTTACCAAAGACTTCACGCAGACAGAACCCTACACAAATTTATATTTACCAACATATGAGAAGGCTTGAAGTGTTATTACAGCTTTCACTACCTGGCACACTTCCAGGAAAGCTTCATTCCCTTGTGAGTTTTCACATGGATGTTGCAGGGGTGCTTTGAATATCAAACTGAGCGTCCTTCTTTTCTTTCAATGCAAACAAATGGTAGGCATGCTGAGACAAAATAAACTAATACCTTCCTACAGTAGCTATGATTTCAGTGTGCTTAACAACTCAAACTTTGTTAGGCAGGGAAAGGGAACCTCAACTTCATTTAGCTGTCCAAAGTCAGGTCCTAACATTAAAGACTGAAAAGGCTTTTGTCATCTTCTTTTGTTTCTGAGTACGACAGAGTAAAAGCAGGAGTCCTCAGTCTTCAAGCAGTAGTTTGTTGCTGTAAATGGCAACTGAAAAGAGTGAATATTACAGACCAGAAATTATGATTACTCCTGCCTGAGGGCACTGTGCTAGCTGTGTCTTTCTTTTCATTTACTGTAGTAGAGATGGGTAGTTAGGTACTGTGAGCTTTCTGCCTGACAGAGCTGCCATAAAAAGCATATCTTTTATGCAGAATGCAGAACACAATTGCATCACATAAATGACTCCACAGTAATAGTATGAAGAAACTTCTTTGTTGTCTTCCTGACATTCTTTCTCTTTTTTTAATGGTTACCTAAAGGTAGCGATTGATTCAGAAATAAAAGAATTCATAGAGTTGATAGTGGAAAAACTTCTCATCCTAGCTATGGGATCTGAACAAAACAGTTTTTTCTCTTATTTATTCCATGTTGCACAAGCATACTTAGTGTTCTGCTGTCATGCTGAAACAGACCAGTTACCATAAATATGCTTAGTTACTTTTCTGGATGGCTATGGAATGTCTTGGGAATGTAAAAGCTTTTTCCTAACTGTAAGTATCTGTGACTTGCTGTTAGCTCCTAATTCATGTCTGTATAACTGTAAGTTTAGTTGCATAGTTCTCAATATTAGAGTTAACTGTAGGCTGTCAAGTATTGATGCATCTAGATATGGATATGGAGATGTTTGCATTCATAAACATCTAAAGAAAGTGGATAAATATTAACCAAGTGTGATTGAATAATCACTTGACAAATGGAAAGGGAAGAGTAATATTAACAGCACTATCCAGTAGGTACCGTACAGTGTGAGGAATACGGTGTGAAGCTGATGAAGTTCAAGATCCTGTTTCAGTGAAACAAACACACTTTGCTGTAGCTGGTGGTAAGGAGAATTGTTCTGTTAAATGCTGGCAACTGAAGTGAGACAAATCTATCTGGGAACCTGCCATGAACTGTTTATGTGTTGATCAGGTTTTAGAAACTTCATATTTCTTGCATTCTGTAGTAAAGAGCTGATACCAATTTCTTGCTGATGCAGGGTCCTCAGTTTCTACCTTGGAGCCTCCTTGGAGGAGACGGGGGAAGGAAAAGAATTAAATAATTAAAAAAAATATTTCCAAGATGTTCTCAGTGTGTTATCAAATGAACAAAACACACAGAACATGGAAACCAGCCAGTCATTCATTCCATCGACAGATTTGCAGAGCTAAATTTGCTTCTGGAGAGCAGTTAGAAATTAAAACACACAGATGATGAGTGGTGCTGGCACCCAAACTGTGATCAAGAGGACACTCTTGCCTGAAAAGATGTACCCTATCAGATTAATCATTATGTGTTAATTAATTTGAAATCAAAAGGATGTCTTCTGCTGTCTATGCACAGGAAATTAATGGTGATAGCACTAATTAAATGTAATGGAAGTTACCTCTGTACTTCCCACATCTGGGGCCAAACTCCTTATTGCCCTTCATGTTGTGTCATTTACAGTTTAGTCCTATTGTAGCATCTTACCCTCATTGTGCCCTGCTGTAAATGGCTGTGCAATGGAGAATCAGGTGGGTGGATTACTCAACTAGGAAAGTAGCTCTAAACTTTGACTTCTAACCCTGAGATGGTGTGTCATTGCATCTCCTCCACTGTGAGTCATCCGAATGTGAAAAAATGGTCCTTCTGCCTCACTCTCCTCCTTTATTCCCCCCAAATACTACTGTTCTTTCTTTGACCTCCTTCTGTTGCACGGGCATTTCTCCTGGCAATTTCTCTGACAGATGGGAGGCTCCATTTCCTTGCAGTTTTTCTCTTTGACCAAATGCAGCAACAGATATTTTCTTACCATTATAGTGTAATTGCAATGCTCCTACTGGAAGGACTTTGAGAGGCCACAGAAAGTAGTCAAGACTGGATTTTCTCTGCCAGAGCACTTGAAAATACAGCTCATGCTGCATATCCTATACTCTGCACAAAGGACTTTGATAGCCTGTTCTTTCAGTCTTTACAAGCCCTCAGCTTAGTAAAGGAAATTACTAGACCCTTCTCCCAGTATTTCTCATGAATTCCAGGATCCACCAAAAAAGAAGCAGCACAATTGGGTGGTTAATTGTTATGAACTGATTTGGCAACACTTTGCGTGAGACCTCTGCTTTCATTTTTAGAAGACTCTACAGAGGAAAATATCAATCACTGGTTGAATTATTGTGTTTTGTAAGTTTGAGTCACATTATTACTTAATTATTTGTTGCCTGATTTCTCCAATAAGAAATAGAATTTCTGTAATATTAAAGTTTCTGGTAGGAAAATTGTGACCCCTGCTCTGGATGGTTTCAACCAAAAAATTAGCTTTTCCTTCTGCTCTTTCACAAGTCTTCAGTCTGAAACAATATGTCTTATTTATGACCTAGTGCCTCGTGAGAAATGTATCTCAGTGCTCTGTTCATTTCCACAGTATACTTTGAAGGATAGCATTTCCCATCATGTGTCTGGATAGCTTTCTGATCAAGCTATTTGCTATACTGTGGGAATTTCACAGTGCTGTGTGTCCCAAGGGAGATATAGCCTGCCTCATGAGCTAACTGATTACAAATACCTACCACTCCTTGAGGCAATGTGTTACTATAGGAAAACACAATTTGACCTTGAACTTACTCAAACTTGGAGGTGTTTTGTCCACCAAAATTCTGATGTTTTTTAACTTTTTGTCTTTCTTCAGGATAAAAATGAAGTCTGAAAGACTGGTATTTCCCATGAACTTTTAGGTATGACTTCATGCATTCACTGCTTAAGCAAGTGCAGCTGAAGTGTATTTGAGTTAGAGGCAGTGTTTTGCCAGAGAATTAAAAAGAAAATGAAATGGTGTTTGGGAGTAAGATGAGGAGCAAAATAAATAATGGTAATTGTCTGCAACAGTCATATCGGCATCTTCCAGTGGCAGGGTAAGGCCAAGTCAGCCAAACTCATGCATTGCAGGACTGGTGTCAGTAATTACCATGTCACCATGTGCAGATACCATATCATACAGATAAGATGCCTCTTATGTGATGCATTGAAAAGGTTTTTGCTTCCATTTTTCTCACTCCTGCCCCAGACATGCTGATTTAATTAGATTCGTAGTAAAATTTAAGTTCAAAAGTGACAGACTTATGCAGAATGCTAAAATTTCATCACCTTTGCTTTGAGAATAAACTCAAGATTTGAATCTTGTCGCTTAACAGGGGACAATGTATGTTGATGGGAAAGTAGGTGATGGTCACAGGCAGGAAAGAAGGTTGAGGCTATGGGTCTGTTTATCTACCAGCCATTCCCACCCAGCTCATCCATGGCTTGAGTGCCCCATCAAACTGTGTCTCCAACCTCACCTTCTCAGGAAAGAGCAGCCGTTCTCTTGGGGCCATTAATTTCTTTGTCTTTTTTAGTGGTTTTTGTCTTACAGTGTATCTATAAGAGGGGATAAGCTGCAAGGCCAAGAGTAGGCAGGTAAGATAGAACATAATTTATTATTTCCAATAAAGACTGCTTAACTGTAAATATCAAATGCCACAGATCTTAGGAGGGGGCTGTTGGGAAAATGTAGTACTCATTGATAAGTAGCATATTTTTAATTCCATTTGGTGTCGTAGCAAGAAGATTCTCCCATGAGGTCTTCAATAGAAAAGACACAGACTCACTTCCACTGGCATGATTGGATTTTCTTCTGCTGAAGGAGTGGAGGTCTCTAGGATGGGTTTGCACAGTGGTCTGGAACTTATGGTACAAGATTTTCGGGTGACTGAAATTCTGCCTGACCTGAATGCAGAGCTCTTGTTTGTTCTCATCTGCTTTTCTGATCTGGTGAATGCAGTGAATTCAGACTTTTTTTCAGGAAACGATACAGAAGCCCAAATCACCTCACAGTTCCCCATATATTCTTGAATATTTCCAAATTTTTAGTGCTTTTGGAAGCCCAAAATATTATTTTCAGTGCTTCCATATCCAGACTTTTTGTTTATTGGGTTCTCAAGTAGAAGATGCAGTTCAACAATATGTGATTTAATCATGTTTCCTGTTAATCAGAGATTACTGAGGCTAAAATGCCTTATCTTCCCTCAAGTATCAGAGGCCATGTTTTGCTTAGCAAAATATATTATTCATAAGCAAAGATATACTTAGATGTGCAGTAAACAGAGCACCAATTAGCACCACAGTTGGTTTACAAAGTATTTTCTGTTTGTTTGTTTGTTTGTTTGTTTTCATAAGGTTTTCTGACAGATTTCTAAAGGGCATTATTTCCCCCAAAGTATCTTCCAGTTTGGTAATGAGATTCAGTGTTTCTTGTGTCAGGAACAAAATACTTACGCAGATCAGGAAATGTAAATACCGTACCCTCCCCATTACTATTTCTGTGACCTCTTAAATATGGAGAAAACAAACTCTAATATTTCAAAATGTCAACCTCTATCTTCATTAGGAACTCCTCATGAGAGTCTTCTTATTGGAGAAAGAAGTGGAGACTCTAACCATGACTAAAATGGCCCATGTTACACTACCTGGAGGTGCAAAGTTTGTCCTAGTCACAAGGGCTCCTAAGCAGCTTCCTACCACTTAACAGGTTGCATGGCTTAGCCTTGGTAACAGTACATTGGCATGTTCTTGACCCACAACAGTACAGGACAATTCAACTTAGTTTAGCCTACAACAAATGATAGTTAAGGTTTCATACCTTGTCTTTGCCTGGTTTGAGAGTACAGCCACACCAGCTACCGCCTCTTACTCAACTTACTGTATCCTATCAAGTTCTGCCCATTTCATTTTTTGGTGACCCACTACTTCCTAAACCTCCTAAAAACACCAGGTTTGTCATCATTAAATAATTTACTTAACACCCTGGCCAGTGTTTTACAGTACTAGGGTTTTTATTTAGCAGCCCTTTTGTTCATTTGGTTCTGACAATATGAGGTATTGAGAAAATCACAGCAGCAGCCAGTTTGTGGTATAATGTTCCGTTACAGCGAGGAGTGCCTACGTGCTGCTAGGGAAAAATTGTATTAACTCTCACTTTCAGATCTTAGTTTTTACATTCTTTTACATTTTTATAGTGAATCTACATCTTCTGTTGGCACGTGAATAGGAAATAGTATACAACAAGTAGCTGATTCTTATTCAAATTATGCTCAATTTGCTGTTAGAAAGTCTGGTTTATGTTACCTCAGCAAATTACAGGATGTCAGTAACCTTTATGTTCTCAATTTGGATGGATATCCTTGCACTGAGTAAGCCAGAAGGAACTTATGTTAGAATTTATGAGCGGAAGAATAATCCAGTAGAGAACATGAAAGGATGTTTTCTCCTTCTTTATTGACACTATTTTGTTAAATGGAAAAGAAAACTTTAAAAGCTAGGAAAAATAATATATTCATTTTGTGGAATGCAGAAGCATATCTACTGCTGCTGATAGGCAAATGTTACCCCAGCTTTCAGGGGGTCAACAAGTGTGTTATTGCAGTGTTGGGAGGGAAGTGACAACTACAGGCGCTGTGTATTTGCATCTGATTTATTCCCATTTCATCATCATAAATATAGCACACTTGGAGTCCATTAAACAATGTTATTAGTTCTTGGACAATTATTTCCTCCTTCAGAAACTCTTGCACGCATCCTGCCACTGTCTTACTCCTCTCAAACACATTTAGAGCATGATGCAAAGCCTAGAGAAATCGATATTCCCAAATACTCACAAAATTTCAGTGAATTAGACTTGAAAAACTATTATACGTAAAAAAAGTTGTACCTGTTGTGCTGGAATGAGTATTTAAAAAAACGTATTTTAATTGTTGGGGGGGTTTACTAAAAAAGCGAGGGTCAATTTTTTTCACTGTATTTGCTCTATGTATATCTTCAATTGCTCTGCAGCAGCCAGTGGAACCCAATTGATAGTGCTTACTTTTAAATAGAAGGGATTTGTAGTGCACTGCTACTGGTTTATGAAATGTAGAGACACCTATTTTCCCTTTCTTATTGACGTGTTGCATTTACCTATGACTAACATACACTGTGCGTTGAGCTTCCCACAATGACATTGTTCTGCAACTTGGCCGCTTGGGTTAAAGTGTTCCCTTATGCAATGTAATCAGACTTTTGGTCTTTTCCTAGTTAGGTGCATTGCTGTTTTGAGGGGAAGAAAAGGTAAGAAAATAAATTATTTCAATTTCTTCTTATTTGCAGATTCCCTGTCAGTACCAGACATGGTACAAATGACCGTGCAGCGCTACAGGAGGTAGGTGTCAGACACCAGAGAGATCTGTTATAAATTATTTGTTCTTCCCTTTCCTTTTGAGAGAAGAAGGAATTTTAGTTTCTTTATTTTTTTTTTCCTCCCCCAAATTGATAGCTACAGTGTAGGTTCAAAAATCTACATATACCTCCAGGCCTGTTTAAGAAGTGAGCTGTTGAATAACCTGCAATGGTAAAAATATCAGTGCAATGCACTGTATATAAACATTTGCTGCTGACCTTGATAGGTATGTGTAGGTAAAGTTAAGCTTGGGTATAACAAAACCATTTTGTCTTACATATTGAGAAAGACTCCCGTGCTGCAGGAAGTTTCTTTAGCAGTGAGCAGGCTCTGAAAAGCAGTTTTTTATCTGCAGATTAGTGGATACATACACAATGAGAAGCAAAGCACAGAATTGTTCTCAGGTGCCACTCCTGTTGCAGCAAATCATTGTGCCTTGTCTCTCCAAAACTTTGTTAAAAGCAATTATATCTTTTGAAGTAGGTGGCTAGAGAAACCATGCTCCCTAAAGGTTCCTCAAAGATTCACCATCTGTCAAAAGTGAGCCATTCTGCCACCTTTATAATTAGCATTTACTGGTACCTCACACCTACATTCTCACACCTACTGTAACATACTGTTCTTGAGAATAAGTGTATTGCCATGCTCTCATGCCGACTCTCCTTCTAAGGCATCGCTATTATGTATCATTATAAACCAAGAGAAAATGCAAATGTTTACTCTAGGAAAAAATCATAATGACATCCCAGAGGAGCCCATGAGTAAACACATTTCATTGTTGTTTTTTTCCAACCAGGTGCCTGCAAGAGTTTTCAGAAAGTCCAGTTATGTCAAGATGCAAGAGTCTCAGCTCTTCCAGCTCGCTTACTGGTGCACCCCAGAGGTTAGTTACTTCCATGTATTTCCAGCTAGGAATAGAAGGTATTCTATTATACCTTATATTATGATATATATAAGGTATTATACTATACCTTATATAATACCTTATATAAGTGTGTGTGTATGTGTGTATATATAGGTATATGTAATATAAGCCCACCTAGGCATCAACAAATATAAGTACAATTTTGAATACAGAGTCAAGGTTATAGTTGTAAGAGACATGTCCTCATTTATTTAAACAAGATCAAAATAACCTTCTTAACAGGTAGCTGGTCTCAAATGCATTTGTACCAGTGAAACATCAAAACCTACCTGAAACTGCAGTGGGCTTTATCTGTATTGTGTCTGGAGAGAAGTGAGCTTGCAGTGCTGTGAACCTACACCTTTTATTAGTGTTCTCCTTGCTAAAATATCTAGATCCAACGCCACCAAATTCCTCTGAGGGGAGGAACATGTGTTAATCTCTTAGCTATGTGACTGAGAATTGGTACTTTCACTTAAGCAGTAGTCTCCACAAGAAGGGATAAGAAGGGAAGATAATAATTTAATAAAAAGACCATATGATAGATACTGCAAGAGAAAAGAGGTACCAAACAGTGGTGTAAATAATCCCGATGTTTTCACCGCAGCATCCCTGAATGGCTGACACTCTGGGAAAAGGATCCAGTGGAGATTCTGCTTGATTTGGGCTTTGGTACAGAAGAACCTGATGTCTGCACTAAAATCCCTCCTCGGTTCCTCAGTGGTGCTTCTGTAGCAAAAGGGATCAACATCCAAGTCTTCTTGGAAGCTCAAAAGCAGCGGATGGACATTGAGAGGCCAAACCTATATGGTAAGGGGAGACATTTTGGCAAAAGGAGAAGTTTTTACCATAAATAGCATGGGAACTGCTACGTAGGGAAGAAGAGTCTTCTGAAAGAAAATTTGTGAGAAAGGAGCATGTGTTCAGGAGACGTTGAGGATCATCATGTACCCCTCTCTGGCAATGGTATTTCCTAATGTGACAGAAATATTGTGTAGCTCTCCTCAGCTGTGGGCTCTGATTTATGTGCTGAAGCTACCAGCTTGTGGCATTTTAAAACACAACTGCCTATTCCCTGTAAGACATACCCCACCACCAGAGATTGTCACTGGTGTCGCAGAGGCTGAAGAATTGAACGTGGGCCCATTGCCTTAGCCACTTCACTGGCAGCACATTAGTGTGTACCCATCATCATTGATGGTGCAAGCCAATATAGTGGATTTTGAATTCAGCCAGGCCCTTTTCCCCTTGGTGGGCACAGGACCCTTCTCACAGGGAAATGTGCAGAGCATGTAAGACCTTAACTTCCCATGACTAAGAGCTGCCAAAGCTTGTGCATCAGACCCACAAATCCCTAACTAGAACCTACAGTTTTGTGGTTCAAATATGCCATAAGATGTAGATGAGGATCATATTTTAAGTACTATAGAATTTCACCATTTAAAACATGCAGTCTTTTATTCATTTTAATAGGTTTTGTTCTCTTTTTATGTATTTTGCAGTTGAGAAATGAATACAAGTTCCTCAGCTTAAAGACGTATCTGCATTAAAACAGCATAGTTATTTCACTGGTATATCACCAATCTGAAAAGTCCAATTTTGACATCATTTCCCCTCATGTTTGTTGCACAGTATAGCCAGATGGCTCTTGAAATTTTCTGTTTACTTAAGATGCTCGGCAAAGCAGGATCTCTCACGTAGCCCGTGCGTTCCCATTTAGAATTACACCAAGAAAGCAGTATGGATGGAATAAGAATTGAAACAGAAATGTCAGAGCATTGTGGAAAATGTGTTTTTCTCTCTTCCTCTCTTTTTTTTTATAGCAAGCTCCGTGCACACATTTCAATATTTACAGCAAACTGACACATCAAACAGGTTTCTCAGCTCTCACTCTCTTTTTCTCTCTGTAACTCCTCTGAGACAGAGGGAGAGGGATCAGAGATAATCAGTGTGAATGGATAATGGATGGAGACCTCAGGGAAGAAGGTAGAGAACTAGAAGGGAATGAAAGCAAGAGGAAGAACCTCTGAGGGAAGAAGTTTAAGAAAGGCAGTGGTAAGCCAAGGTGTGAATTTAATGACTCGTCCTGCAGTCATCCTCAATGGGAGCTCTCTTAGTACATGCTAATAACTTATCTGTATGGGGGAGTTGCTGTGAAGTAAGATAGGATCTGAATTTCTGTTTTGGTGGGTGTGATGTCCATCAAAACATATTATCTTGCTTTTGACAGTTTGGGAGGGTATTTTCACACCATCTGCTTAGGCCTCCAAAGTATGGGCATGGGCTGAGAACACTGAATCCAGAGAGGTGGAATTGATCCTTCAGGAATACTTACCTCTTCTCTTTTCACCGACTATCTTTCCATATATGTGGTGATTAACATAAGCCTGGTTCATTGCACCGTATTATAGGCATTTAGCTGAAGCACCATCTCAAGGAGCTTAATCATTGTGAAGTCTATCTCTCCCCATAGCAAGTGAAGAAAGTCAGCCAACTCCTGCGGGTGATCATCCAAATACCACTTAAAACACCTCTCAGAAGAAGCCAGTCTGTCTCAGTGACCATGTAGGTAATCTTGCGCAAGTACCTTCCTATAGCTGGTGTTCCAGTAGAGGACTTACAGCTAAAAAGGGATGTATCAGGAATATCCTTAAAAGGCATTTGTTTGCAAAATGCTGGGTTTTATTTCAATCTTGCCAACCTTAGTTTGTCCAATGATTTTTCAGTGATGTGTAGCAAGAAGGAGTGAGTGGCAAATTCATGTTTATTAAATTTTAAAATGGACTGCATCTTAGAGTGAGACCTAATCTCTCTGTCTTCGATACTAAAGCTGCACCTGTATTTTCAGGCATCTAAAGAGCTGGCTTCTCTAAAGCAGATGCCTACATTGTCTTTTAACAGCAATGAGAAGAACAGGTGATTTTGAAGGTCTCCAGAAGATGACTCAGAAAAAGACCTTAAGTAGAAGGTTCAAGTCTAGAGATGTCCCTTGGCATTTACCTCTCCATGAACAAATAAGGGAGCTCTAGATTCCTTACTTTTGGAGGACTTCTTCACCAGGGCATTGAAATGAAAGTGCCAAAATGAGGCATACCACGCACCACCTGTAGAGATTCCAAGACTGTATTGAATGACTGTTCCCGGAGATGTGCTGAATGAATTCAATTATTGTCACCCTGTTAAGTTTATTATCACTGCGCCATTTCAATGCAAATACAGTCTGAATCCCTCTCATTTGTCTCTAGCCATGGAAAAGGAAGAAATTGTTAAATCTGAGTTAGTGAATACCTGAGAGGTTACCTCGTTACTTATTCCTGTTCTCTGAATCAGCAGAGAAACTTAATTGATTTGGTGCAGTGTGTTACTCTGAGAAAGTGAAAAACAAGGAGAAAGGTTGTAGTTACAGTATGGAAGACAAGAAACCTGGAAGAAAGGAGAGAGAGGTGAGAGAAACCAAGGACTTCCGTAGCAGGGTGATCCCTCTCTGCTTTCGTGTTTAATTCATTTCCCAGTGCAGCCCTTTTCTCTTGCCTGCTGCTGAATATAGTTTTCCACGTCTCCTTTACTGCTGATTAGACCTTTTAAAACACGTCAATTGTTACAGAGTTACTTATTAGCTGTCCCCTGTCTTCGTTCTGTTTCTCCACCATTGTCAGAGTTTTTTAAAGGTTTCATTCACAAAAATAAGGTATATTTTCAAAACCATCGGTCACCCTTTCAGTTTCTCAGCCAGATCCAAAAGAAAAGTTTATCCTCATCATTAGCCAGCAGTGAAAATTTTACTGACCTCATTAGAAGTGATATTTGACTTCCCAGCTGAGGAAATAGCCTCATGAAAATCAGAAATGATCTCAAGTGAAAAGTAGTTATGCTTCTGAATATATTGCTCCCTAAATTCTTTGAAAACTTCAAGTTTCTGAATGCCTCAGTTCAGAAATGTTGAAATGTTTCAATCTGATACTTAATAATATGAAATCCCACCACATTTCAGTGCCACGTGTCCTTACTGCCGTATCTAAATCTATGTGGGGTTTGGTGTCTTGTTCCAGTGGATTTTTCACACTCATTTTCAGACTCATTTCTGTCTCAACTGCTGCAAGCCCCTCACTGGAGCTGTAGTTCAAGTCTCACTCTCCTGTGTGAGATGAGTGTATTAGGAGGACACCATTTCCCATGATACATGGTTCTCCTGTGACCAGCACAGGTCAGCTAGGAGAGAGAAGACATATACATCAGCCTGTAAATACACCCCTAGAAGAAAAATGAAATGTAAATTGCTAAACGCATTCTCTGAAGTACAGCTTTGATTCGGTATTGCCAAGATGCAAGCTGAAACAGTCTAAAAAAAAATGAAAAATATTTTAACATCTGACAAAGTAGACAATGCTGAAATTTCATTTTCCTTTTCCTGAGGAGAAAGAGCAATTTCATGTCTTCATTTTCCCACTGAAAGCTTTGGGGTTTTTTTCCTCCAAATTCTGCCATTTGCTGTTCAAAAAAGATCTTGATTGAAAATTTCCTGCTGGCTCTGGCAATGTTCTATGTTATTTCATTCCACTGTGGGCCTACTGAAGGCTTTTCAACTCTTTCATGCATATAACTGCGTCAGCCTATGTAATGTCACATTTAAGGTAGGAGGAGCAAAATTGTGGGCTTCCCTTCCTATATTATAAAGTGGTTGATGGTAAAGTCATTAGAAGCCCTATAAAATATACAGATTCTACTGAAAATTCATTGATCTTTTTTTACAGCACTGCCATTTGCTCTTTTGGCTGAAGTTTCTAGTGAAAATAAATCCTCATTTATGTCCTTTAATGTGTCATATCTGCTACAGTTTTAGACTGGTTTGCAAGGACTAAAGAAATCTTATCAGCCTCTTGCCTATTTAAGGCATGATCCTTGGAAAGCACACCTGAAAACTGAAGGGACTCCTTGCCCAAAAGGAAACAGTCCATGGAGCAAGACTGCCCCTGATATCAATTTCTTTATGACCCATGTATTTATGTGCACATGAGCAATGGGATTTTTTTCTGTTGTTCATTTACTATTTCTGGTGTAGTTTGATTGGTTCTTTAGGCGTCCCAAGCTCTTTAAAATAACTCACAAAAGCTAAGCAGTGTGTATAAACTATTTCAAATTGCAGCAAGTCTGGTTCTGGTTCAAGTCCAAAGAAGGACTGGACTGCTGTGCCACTGTCAGTCAAAGGAGATTAGCACTTTGCATTTTTATGGCCTAATGTAGTGGGAACCAGATGAAATACTGAGGATAATATGTGCTTTACACAGAAAGCATGTGGCAGCACAATGGATGTACAAAACCCAAAACTGCTTATTCTGATGCCCCGAATTTATGCAAATGGAAATTACACGGCACTGTGTGTAACTCCTTTAAACCACATCAGGTGAAACCTTTGCCTGTATCTTAAAAAGCTGTCATATTTTCCTTCAGTGTTACAAATCAGGCAATGTCTGGGACAGAGCCAAAAAGGAATATTCCTGAGATACAGTAACTATCAGGAGATATATGTCACGGTATTGGTCCCCAAAGCAAAGCACCAGCTCAGATCCATGTTAAATATCCCCTTGCTGTCTAATTGTCAGTGAAGCAGCATTAGCAACAGCCTGCATGCAGACTGCGTGCAGTAAATTTGGCTGCTCTCTAAGAGAAATGGCAGCCAAGAAAGTTAGCTTTTGCCATCTACTGTCCTCAGTGAATCGCTCAAGGAAGGAAGAGTCCTGGTGACATATTCATTGCCTCAGGATAGGTACAAACGCAACATGCAAGCAAATGCGTTGTGTTTCTTTGTATAAATAACTTCATAATGTTGTAGTGATGGAAATCTCCGCATCCCTTAGAGGAAAAAATATTTTTTTCTTTTTAGATGTTATGCCATGGAAAAAATGACCCTGAAATTACAGGAGGTTAGTACAATGAAAAGAATCTGGAAACTTTCATACATCAGCTATGAGTTTCTGGGGGATAAGGGTTTTGCTTTCTGCTGTTATGAAAGCAGGAACACAGCTTCTGTGGTCAATTTTTATCAGTTAATGGCTATATGCATTTTGCAGTTATCTTGGACAGGTGCCAGCTGTAAACATTGGCAATCAGATTTTAATAACTTTATTCACATGAATTTTAATAAGTCTTCAAAAACCAGCATCTGAGTGTGGCCCAGCCAACTGGAGAATTTCAGGTTGGGTTCTGTAACCTTTATTCACACAAAACAGCGTTCAGCTGCACTTGACCCAACAAATTCAATGTTGTGTGTTTGACTAATAAAAAGAACTATGCAGTGTCGTCTATATGTAGCCTGAATGGATCCTCTGGAAGCAAATGGAAAAATTTAGGCACTTTTGAATGAGGTACCTGTTATGTTTCTTGGCAATGACAAGTTTGATAATCATTGTACCTGATTATTTCAAATTACACTTTTAAATAACCATGTTGCCTTCCATTCTGCCAAACTTAAGAACGTTTTCGACAGCTGGAAGTACTTGACCATGTAACGAGTGCACTGTCATCATTGCTGACCGACATCAACACCCAGCAGACCAATCTCTTGGATACTACGAGGAGCAGACCAGTGGTGACACGAGTGAAGCAGAGAATAGAACAGCTCCTGAAAAGGGCTTCTCGGCAGACGCTGCTGCTGAAACAGGGCTCGCTGGCACCTGGGGAAGACAATTTGCCCAGCAGGAAAGAGCAACCCTGTTCTACTGCAGATACTGCTGAGAGGGGAACAGTCCAGGCGTACTCTTCTGGACTTGTTACATTGAGCTGTCTGACCCAGGAGGAAACTCCCAGAGGCAAAGGTGTCTCGGCATATCCCACATCCCAGTGTTCACCGGCTCCATCAGGGGAAGCCTGGGCTCCATCACACCTAGTTGCAAAACCACTCTACCTTTCTCCTGCATCTGAAGTACCTGTTAAAGACCGGCCAAGAAAGGAGCCACCTTTGCTTGTAGCCCACATCCTTAAAAGTGTGGCCAACCTGAACTGCAAGCTGCCAGATTCATTTGAAATGGGAGAGGTGAGGTGTATTGTGCTAGCAGTGTATCACTACCCATATTTACGGTGTAAGTTTGGATTCTCTTTTTGAGGACAGAAGCTAAATTGTTACATTATTTCAACAAGCACCATGCAGCAGCATTATGGGGAAAAGCAGTAGGATTTACAATGCTCATTGGGATTTTGATTAGTCTAAATCACCTTTGTGTTAGGAGACTGTCAAAGAAGTTGGCACTGAAGTTACTGAGGTAGGATTCATTCAACCAGTATGATAGTGTGAAGATGCCAATGTGTTTTATGCACCACAAGGTTGGGGTTTTTTTTAATACGAAGAGGTTGCAGGAACACTAATACATATGGTAAAGGATATTTTTATAGACCCAATCATTAACCAGGTTTGGGGTTTTTTCCCCTATCTTTTTTTCATCCCCTCAGCTCATTTTCTGGTATGCTTTTTCAGAAAGTTTCATCACAGGATTAGCCTTGATTTTCTAGCAGTATTTGAAACACTTTATCGCTCTGTAAGCTGAGCATCTTAGAACCAGAATAACTCGGAACAGCAGCTTGTTCTCATATCTAGTCTGCAAAGTCCATGATACTCAGCTCCCTGTATGTTTTAACAGCAGTGGGTTGTCAGTGGGTGTTCAACATAAAGTAGCAGAGACCAGGATACTTGCCAGTCCCTTTCTTACATCCAGAGTTGTTATATGAACAGCAGTTTTTCTGGCCATATACTGCAGAAAAAGGGCAATGATAGGACACTCTCTAATCATAGAGACTCCACTGGGATGCCAACAGGGATACTCTTGCTTTTCCAGCTATCCTTCAAGAACAAGGAAAAGGTAGGAGTCCAAAAACTAGGCTCTACTGTAAGAATCAAAGTAAGGAGGAGAAATGGAATAGTTGGCAGTCCCCTGAAAACATGGAGAATGAGAGGGAGGAAGGAAAGGAGAAAAGAGAGGGGAGGAAGGAAAGGAAAGAGAGAGCAGCAAGTGACTGGAAAAGGTGGGAGGTTTAAAAAAGTTTTCAATTCCTTAAAGCTTTGGAAAAGGTCAGGTTAAGATGGCATTCTTCTTGAGGAAAGAATATTTATCTTTCCAATTCTTTCCAAAGGTGTATTTTGTATTTCTCTGTGAAAGGTTTGGTGCAGCTTTCAAGAGTCAGCACGGGCCTGATTACCAGCCTCCATGGGGAAGAGGGTGTCTTTCAGAGATCTCCAGCACAGTAAATTTATAGTCTCAAAGCAGCCCATATGTCTCTGTAAAGCACTTAGCATGCTGGAGACCTCACTTGGAGTATTGTGTACAGTTCTCGTGTCCTCAGCATAAAAAGGACATGGAACTGTTGGAACAGGTTCAGAGAAGGGTCACGAGGATGATCAGGGGGCTGGAGCATCTCCCGTATGAAGACAGGCTGAGAAAGTTGGGGCTGTTCAGCCTGGAGAAGAGAAGGCTGCGTGGAGA
>WYDI02036904.1:0-35962 GCA_009867235.2 Psittacus erithacus | reverse complement strand
GCTGAAAGTTAGAAACACAGCGCTGCACCAGCCACTAAGAAGGAGAAAAAATGACTGCTACTGCTGAATCCATGACACTGAGACACTTCGTAAAATATTTCTGTCTCCAGTCATTGGTATATATCACTAACTCCACCCAGTTCGCCACATGGATGCTATGCAAGTCCGTGCACCATTTATAACTTCTTACTCTAAATCTGCTTCCATGACACATTTTGCAGTATCCTTGGGGACTTCCCCTCGTGCTCTCCATGGAAAAATGTTAGAAAACATTCACTGATTTACTTGCACACTTCTGTAAAGATGAGGGGTATTATCTCCAATTTCTGCTTTTATCCTTTGCAGTTAGATGTAAAAATGGAAAATACCTGTTAAATTTGTGTAAGTGATTAGATACCTTGAGATCTGTGTTTAAGGGTGGTTTTGGGGTTTTATTTTCACTATTTGAGAGAAGAACTTGAGATCTGAAGTATTTCAAAACCTTGTTGACACTGCCTCCACAACAGAGTACCAGGGACGGATTTCTATACCCCAATACAACTGGTGCAGAATAGCTTTCACCCTTGTACCCCTTGGCCTAATTTCTACCTGGGATCCATGTGGTGTCTCTATGGCCACAAGACATGATCATTATTTTGTGGCTCTTCAGTTCAGAAGGACCAAAATGACAAGATGCTGTATGACAGGTAAAAAATTAATATGTGTGCTAGTATGTAGAAGTGTTTGAGAGATGGTTCAGGGCTGGAAGACTGAACTAGGTAGAAGCTGCCAATTTCAACATAGACATTGCTTGACTGGAAACTTCAGGCAAACTATGCAGCAGACAGGTTTGCTAGAAAGGGAACTAGTTCATTTGCTCTAAAGAGAGTGAGGGAGCGAACCACTATAAATGCAGTGTGAAAAAGCAGGAACCAGAACTTGAAAGCAAAGCTAGAAGAGCACTATGCAGATGCACCACAAGATCAGAACACAGCAGCCCTCATGCATTTTCTACTGCATGTCCACCTGTGTTCTGTGTCAGTCTTTCAGTTTGTAAGCAGAAAACTCTTCAAACCCTGTGCATGCAACTTTTCCACTCAAACCCTGTGCTCACTTATTTCATGACAGAAAGTGTTTGGTGTCAGTGATTTTACTAGCATCATAAAGGAATTTTGCAGCTGCTAGCCTCCCAGGTCTACTGGGTGTCAGTCACAAACCAAAATCAGGACCCAAACACGTCCCCACTTGCAAACCATATTTGATTCATTCTAGCTCTTCCAACTTCTGCAACAAGTACAGTAACAGCATTAGATAAACACTTCCTTTTATTGCACACAGTTCTGGTTCACTATCAACACAAGATCTATCCTATGCTCTGAAGAAAAGGTTCCTCTGTACAGAACAGCATACAATAAAATTACCTTTAATAGCACCAAACTGCCTGTAAACAGGACAGAAAAAGGAGTAATGGTACCATTTAAGCTTTTCTATCCTTGGAAAGTGTAACAGAAATTAGTATTGCTGTGGGGTGTGGAAAAAAAGAAAGCCTTTAAAATGTCCAGATATTCATACACTGTTTTTATTTCTGGACATTCTGGCTAAGACTCAATCTGAATATTATAGGTGATTTTTTTTATCATCACGTAAGCTCTCTTGCTTGTATCACACTAATACAATTTATACATTTTTTGTGTCCTGTGAGCGGAAAATTCACCCTCAGACTGCAATCAACCTCTGCAGCAATACAAAATTACTGCACTAACAGAACTATTTCATGAACTTTTAAAGAAATGAATACACTTCCACTCTTGTTAGTAACTGCTCTCATTGGCATAAAATTGGGAAAGGACCACTTATTTCCCTGGATCCAGTGTAACTACTTAGCTGCTTTCCTGCTCTCCAAAATTTTCAAATATCAACTTTTGTATTAACCATAAAAGTACCATAAGTCAAAACTCTCTGAAAGATTTTGTTACAAGCACTTCATTTTCTGTAATGATGAAGTTTTGCTGTAGTTTATCCAAAACTACACCAAAGGTAACTGCATGGTTTCTGTGATACAAGCCTAATAGGTCAGGGAGTTGAAACATTTAAAAGACAGAATAAAATAGCAAGTCTTAGCAAGGTGAAAATGTCATTTCCCCACAGAATCCCACCGTTGTTCAGACCTGTTACTCATCTACAGCTGGTTACATACAACAGGCATAAGGCAGGTACAGTAGTCTGCAAGGTGGATAAAGGCAAGGTCAACTTGTGTTTGTTTACTGATTTTCACAAGAGGTACTTCATCAGTGAACACTTAAAAAGTATTTACATGCTAAGTGAGCTGGCCCTCACAGCAACTTTAGTTAATACATGCCATTGCTAGCTGATGCAAATACCTAATTAGCATAAACAAGTGAGTTAGTAAGACAGGGAAGGAAGCATAATACTTCTGAAAAGGAAAGAAAACCAGCAACTTACCTCATGAATGAGGGCTACCAACATTTGCTGGAAATTACGGCCCCTGCTGGCCAGAAATCGATTAATTGGCTTGCCATCTTTGCCCACATGGACTGGAAGGTCATAACAAGACAACATACCAGCTTAAGGAAGGAGAGAAGGGGAAAAGAAGGGTCAATACCAATACACAAGGTAACAGTTCATAAGTCTTGCATAAGTCAGGGGAGAACCCAAAGCAAAGTAAAGTAAACAAAGCCTTCAATTTAAAAAGCCTATGTAAGCATAGGCAAGTGGCATAAGACATTGTTTCCTGAACTGATTAACTCTCAGATTCATAGAAATATTTAGGTTAGAGCATGCATATTTGTCTAACTTCAAGAAACTGACAGCTTACCTGCAAGGCCTGGCGTCATGCCTGGTTGTTTGTTCCTCTCATACATTTTCAGCAAGAAGTTTGGAACACCTGCCATGGCTTTCCCCTGGTCTGACCGTGTGGTCCCTCCTCTCAAGGCAGAATGATAGATACCACGGGGCATGTTGGTCATCTCCTGTTTCACAAGTGATGTTGCAAACTCTTCAAATGCTGAACGAATTGCAACAAAAACCCAAACAAAACAAAAAAAAAAAAAGAAAGGGAATGTCACAGAGCATGACGACGAGGACACAAACCAAACCCTGGAAAACCCAAAATGATACCACTGCTTCGTGGGAGATAAGCTTAGATAGGCTAGTCATGTCAATATCAGAACTCTTAGCAAGTCTCTCTGACACCACTGCAACACCACACTGCAATTTCAAGAGGCTCTGAGTAAGTCAGATACTAAGGAAGGGAAGAAACATGGTCTTAACTATACCATGAGATATTGATTGCCTTCTGACAGCCAAATAAAACTGCCACAAGCTGACAGAATGACAATGAGAAATAAAACGATATTTACCAACACAGTGAAAAATATTGTCTCTAAAACCAGGTTGTTCTAAAAGAGACTTAAAAGAAGCACAATGCAAAGAAGGTAGATGGAGAGGGAGTGTATATATGCAAACAGTGGATATGAAAAGAAGGAAGTATTATCTTGACTTCTGTTACCGTAGCTGCACAAATTGTTAAAGTTCTCTGCTCTCAAGCTACGCATTTTATAGTCTAATCAGGTTTAACATTACACAGAATTAATATTAATTTACTGTTCATTTGTGAAGTTAATCTTAAGCAACTTTTATAGGCACATATTAGAAAACAACATGTTCTGTACATGTTCTGTGTGTAAACTATATGTACATATATAACTGCAAGATATTTGTTACCACATCACAAAGAGCTGGCATTGTAGCAGCACCCTGAAAATCTGGTATGTTTAAAAATCTGTTAGTGCTTTTGTTACATAACTGAGTTTTAAGGGGATTTATAACAACTGTTTCACAGTAGGCTTGAAACTTTGGCATACAAGTTCCCAAATTACATGCAGTCCTGCTTTGACTAGAAACTAGACAGAGGATAAAGGAGACAACAGGGTATTCACTCATCTTTTCTGGGTCCAAAAAATACCTATGGCAGCTTGGAACAAAATAGTTTCATATGTTTTCATTATGTGTTTTTATACCAGTTGCTGTGGTTTAAGCCTAGCTGGTAAAACTCAGCACCACGCAGCCACTCACTTGCTCCTTCCTTCCTCCCCCATTCTGGGCAGGATGGGGAGGAGAACCTAAAGAATGTAAACCCCACAGGTTGAGATAAGAACAGTCCAATAACTGAAGTACCATACAAAACTACTACTACTACCGCTAATAATACTAAGGGAAATAATAAGCAAAGAGAACATAAAACTAAAAAGGGAAGTAAAAAAAGGCAACAAACACAAATGATGCACAACACAATTGCTCACCACCTGCTGACTGATACCCAGTGCGACTCAAGAAGCGATCTGGGCCTTCCAGGTAACTCCCCCCAGTTTATATTATGGGTATGAAGTGCTGTGGTACAGAATACCCCTTTGGCTAGTTTGGGTCAAGTGTCCTGTGTCTCTGCTTCCTCCTGGATTCTTGTGCCCCTCCTCACTGCCTGAACGTGAGAGACTGAAAAGTCCTTGATTAGGGTAAGTGCTACTTAGCAACAACTAAAACATTGGTGTGTTACCAGCATTGTTCTCAGACTAAAGCTAAAACACAGCACTGCATCAGCTACTAGGAAGAAGAAAAAATAACTGTTACAACTGAAACTAGGGCACCAGTGAATACTAGCTGCTGCTTCTCATTCAGCCTGTTCTCTCCAAAGTCCATTTTGCTTTCCCGTCTTCCTGCTAAGTTGCCTATCTCAGCATCCATTACACAGCTTGAGTTTTCTGTCCAGATACATCACTATCTTTAGTTGCCGTATTTTATGTCAGTCTTCCCCACAAAGCTTCCAGAACTTGATAGTTAGCACATCTATCCCAACACAGACTCTCCAGGCAAGACTACATATACTCCAGACTCCCAATGCATGGAGTATCAAGTGAATGGATCTTTCAGTGACTCCCACTGGGAGAAAATACTACAGAATACTACTACTATTCCACGGCTATGTTTACAGGTTACAATCACACATCGACACCTCATGCATTCTACAAACAGTGAAATAATCATACTTTTGTCCAAGCACTAAGATAACAAGCTTGTAACTGGAAACGAAAGATAACATTCATGAGAGTAACCAAGTGAACATTCAAAATCCCAAATACCAAAAGTGATTCAACTACATAGGTGTCAAAAAAAGTGCATCAACCAGAGATCATCTGTTGAAGCATAATTTAAAATCAATATGTATCACTAAAACATTAAGCATAGCACTGATCTCTCTATTTATTAAATAGATTTTTGTATACAGCATTGGTTTAATACTATTAATACTCTGTTTATAAAACATTATGGGTTTGGGCGTGAGGTTTTTTCCTTCAGCCCCTGCTGGGATAAAATACAGAGCTGCCTTTAAAAACATCTGCTCAGTCTTCCCTACTGAAGTTGCATTTCAATGAAACAATGGACACTTGAAGCAAGTAATAAGCAACTGGCTTTTCCTATAGGACAGATAAGGATTTTTAACATCATGTTATAAGCATTTTTTCCACCATCAGGACCTCTGACCCACTGTCTTCCTAAAAATGGGTTGGGCTTTTGTTTTCCTTTGAACTTTTGCTTTAATATTTTCCCTGTAATTTGGTATAAGATTCTCCAGCTGCACTTTAACATGACACTCCACTACAAAAAAACCCATGTCTGTATAGTCATGGTGACTATAAATCTGCAAAGTAATCTCAAATACTGAATATAATATACCTCCTAAAACATAAGATGGTGTTAGAGACAACAGCTTGATATATGAAGAACCTGGAACAAAAAGATCTTCTTCTTCTTCATCCATGTCGGCCTCCTCCAAAGTGCTTACTTCTGGTCGTGCCTGAAAGGTTGACAGAAAAAAGTTAATCAGCACAAAAATTCAAAATCTATTACCTTTCATGATTCCAAGTGTCAACAAAGTGTCAAAAATATCAACTAAATATGAGAAGTTCCTAATTTCATTAGTTTCACTCCATTTTGTTAATTTGAAACTAAAAGAATAAAAGCTTTTCTTCTACCTGAAGGAAAGGCAAAGCTGGTTGATAAAAATCACATAAGCACGTAAATACATATCTATAAAAATAAAATTTCTCCCTAAGTGTCAAAACTGAACTAGTATTATTAAAACTTCATTTTCTCTCTGATACTTCTTCAATTACAGAAAACCAGTATTTTATATTAGCACTTTGATATACATGTGGCACTTGTGTTAGGCGTTATTATCCTATACTAGTTTTCAGAATTTGAAAAACTGCAACATATTTACAATGCTTTCAATGAAAACATATTTACTTATTTTCTAACAAGTGTAAAGTAACAGCACCAATAAGAGCTGTGTACTATTGTGAAAAATTTAGTATTGCAGCAATGTTTAGATTTCTTTCATTTTATCTTGTGCTTTTCCATGCAAAATACATTTTTCAGCTGTAAGGTTTGTACTGAAATCCCCTCATTGATTTATACAAAGCAAGAACATTTTTTAATTTTAGAATTGCTTATTCTGACCTTTCATAATAGCTAGTTACAACACACAGATGGTGCCAGTCTTGCAATAATGGGGTAAATAAAAACTTACCGAAGTATTCACTACGCCATAAAGCACCAACAGACTCCTGATTATTGCCAAGTCTGTCTTAAAAAAAATTTTTTCCCCAAAATAGCACCTACTTTTCAAACTGACTTGCCTATTTCAGGAACAAAAGCACTAAGCATGAGGGTGACTGCAACAGATGAAGCAGTAATCACAAGCGCTGCATACTGTCAAGACTCAACTGCAAACAATAACAGAAAAGCTTAAAATGCAAATTAGGTGACCAAAAAATAACCTGCCGGTTTAACTAATGCATTAAAAAAAAAAATCACTTTCTGATTGCTTAGACCTCACTCTCCATTTGTGCCCTCTCCTAAGTCCTAGTTATGCTAATCATACATACTACCATCTTATTTCACCAGCAGTAGCTTATATTCCTTCTGTAGGGGAGGATGGGTCTCTGGTACAAACCCTTCTCTCCTTTATAAGAAGATAAGATACAACCCATGTAAAATGCTACCTGTTCAGGAAGATGAAGAATTTTATGTTCTTCAGAGCCAAATGCCGAGAGTGATTTGTAAGCTGAAATGGCAACGACAGCATCCTAGAAAATTAACCAGAGGAAAAAGAAAATCGCAAGCATGGCATAAAGTATTGCTATCGACTGGAAACTGCACACACAAAGGGCCTATCCATTTCCTACTGAATGCTGAAAAAAACCTTTAAAATAACAATGCTATCCTGAGGCACATTCTCAATTGCTTACTTTGTATATACAATGCAAACTAGGAAGATCCATTACCTAAGGTGGACAGTAAACGTCTGATTGCTAAATGCCATTACTGCTGGAAGGGTAGTTTATGTAGCAATATCCAAGCTATATTTACACTAAAATACTTTGGTTCCTCCCATTCTATGGGGATGATGCATTACAATACCCCACCAAAGAACTCAGTTAGTTCTCATAGCTGCAGTTTTGCCTAGATGCTTCACCACATCAAAGCTGAAGTCCACCACTGGAATCAAAGAAATTTTTGCTACAATTCTCATTGTGAGTGGCAGATGTTAGGACCATCAGTTACCGCCTTTCATGTGCATTACCTTGCTTCACAAACAGCATTAAATGATGAATAACAAGAAGAAACCCTATTAGAAATGAGACCCCTTATGAGATAGATAACCTTGTCTTGACAGAAAGGTATAAAACAATATGCAGTTGCTGACATCAGGAACTAACGTTTTCGGCTGCATCACCTACCTTGTTTTGTGTGTTGTTCCAAAGGAAGTTGACAACTTGAGCCTTAAACTTCTACAAAAGCAATCAAAACAGACATACAGATTTTCTTTAACCAAATAAGCAGCTGAAATTGAGACAATAACCTGAAAAAAACTGCTCCCACATCAACATGCACTGAGCTAGGAAAGTGGAAAGGGTACGTGTTTAAACTTTAGATGCATTCACATATCCCCACATTCTGGGAGAGGGAAAATTGATCAACCTTGCACTGGGATTTCCCACCTATCTCCCATGATTCACTAATGCAAGCTAAAATTGTGAAACTGTATGGAAACATGAATTATGATTAACCTCAATTAGGCAGTGCGTGGGATTTAGATACTAAAAACAAGCAGGTACACATAAACCACATATACAAAGATGCACTAAAAGAAGAGACTCACCTTATTCCATGAACACATACCTCGTGTTCGCTTGTATTCACTGTTAATGAGGGAACTAGGGCAAACAACTCATTCAGTGCTTTTAAAATGAGGGGTCTTGTATCACAACTCAACTTTGGAGACAGAGCACTCCATGTAGAACGGATGCAAACAACCTGAAGAAGATTAGGAGGCACCATTGCTAACAGCAAACCCAACTTTATTTAAACATCTCTTTTCAGCACTTGCCACCTTTCTTCCAACTTAGGAACAGGAATTATAATATTCACAAAAAAAAGCATGTCAAAATTTATCTGCATTAACAATCTCACAGTATATTAACTGACATCATGCAATACTGCACAACAGTTCACCAGATAAAGCAGCTACCTGAAGGAGTAAAGAGGATGCTGTTCGCAACCCACACAAAGTTGTAGATGTATCTTTATGTAACATGACTGGTCCAGTTCACTTGTGCAGGTTAGTTTAAAAGCAAGCTCTTTACAGGAATTCGACAGGATGAAAGCAGAGGAAGCTACTGAGGAAACTATGTTTCCTGGAAGCCCTCCAAAACAAAATACTCTTAATTTTTAAACATAATCAAATCGAAATAGGTCTGCATAACAGAAGACTGAAACTGCAGGAATACAGCAATTTTTGGGAAAATGTCAAATTAAAATAAACACTAACACCACAGCTTCATAACCCCTCCACTAAGCAGGTCAGTTCTTACAATCTTCAGTGAGAGAAATCACGTCAATGAACAAGAAACATAAGAAAAGTAATTCTGTCGGGAAACCACAGTAGCATCATGCTTCCAATTTTCAACTCGGGGGGGGGGGGAAAGGAAGAATTTGTTTCTATTGTTAATAATGAATTTGGAGTCTTGACATTTGCTTTCTAAGTCCTCAGAACATAGCAACTTCAGCCTTTTAAATCTGCCTTTGCAGAAACCAGAAAGGTACTACGCACTTCCTCCAAGCCCAAGACTGGCGTATCCCCATGATGAAGAATTCAGGCAAAGGGCAGGAGACCTGCATGGATGAGCAGGGAGCTCCTAGCAAACCTTAAACTCAAGAAGGAAATTTATGGGAGGTGGAAAAATGGAGAGGCCAAGTGGGAGGACCACAGGAACATTATCAGTGTAGGTAGTAGGTGATACAGCAGATACCTATAGATAGATAGATAGGTAGATTATATCTATAGATAGATACAGATATATCTATAGATAGATAGGTATATAGCAGAGATGTGACGGGGAACGCCAAGGCCCACTTAGAATTGAGTTTGGCAAAGGACATCAAGAACAACAAGAAGGGCTTCTACAAGTATATCAGCAGCAAAAGGAAGATAAGGGAAGATTCTCCTGGAGACATGGTTCACTTTTCAGAACTCAAGTAAAAAATGCACTCCACTTTTTGCCCACCTTTAAATACATGAACAGTCCATCGAATACAAGATCACTTTTTGTGCTTATGTTCATGATTATCCTTAAGCACTTTACCAAAATATCCCTAATTCTAAGTTATGAGTCTCTGAAATTGTTAAGCAAATTGTCATCAAGGCATTTGAGATATTGTGCCTAAAACATCAGTGCCACACACAATCAGCAGAAAATTTTACAGTATATAGAGAAAAGAGTAATTTTTTGCATCATATGAAAAGATGAGGAAGCAGACACAAGGTTTTTATTTTGTTGAGACTTTGGAAGAAAATATAGGCTTTGAAGTCTCTTAGTGAAAAAAAGAATACTCACAAGGGTGATACAGATTAATTGTTAGAGAAGCATTTTGATTTCTTCAGACAGAAGATTATCCTGAAGTAAAGGTCTTACCACTGTGCAGCAATACCAGAGCTGAACGCCAAGCTTTTATTTTTCTCACAGGGGAGTTGTACAGATTGTTAGAGAAGTATTTTGATTTCTTCAGACAGAAGGTTATCCTGAAGTAAAGGTTTTACTGCTGTGCACCAATATCAGCTGAAAGCCAAGCTTTTACTTTTCTCTTTTTCCTAGTGTTGCGCATCAGTACAGCATGAACATGGTAAGTATACAGGGATTTTTTGCAAGCTGAAAGCAATTACACCCAAAAGGAAAAAACAAAACAAAACCACAAAACCAGCACTGTTCCCCTTGACCCAGTAGTCTCTGATGCTCAGCTTTATTTCCAAGAAAACACGATTTAAGCTTCAGATGACAACAAAATCTGCTTTATGCAGCACGCTCACACAGAAAGAAGCCTCCTTATAAATGTGAATACTTCCACTTAGAGATGCCAAAAAAGTCCTTTCTGTCTACTGCTTATATTCACAATCATATTTTATGAAGAATAACAACAGTGTACAGGAAGATCTCAAGCTAAGCTGTGGCCTGGTGTATAGGTTCTCCTTCAAAGACTCAAAGTGATTTGAGTATTTTATGCACGCTGGAAACTCTTCAGACTCTTCCTCACACCAATCCGGACACTCTCAGAAATCTTTGCACAGTCAAAGCAAACGGCCTTTCTCACCTTGGAACCTGATGAAAAGTGTTCAAGTAGTAAGAGTAATTTTGGTCCTTCTGGAAAGGGAAGGGGACCGAATGAAACACTTGTTTTCAAGTTCAAATCCATTCACAGCTAATATTCCTATGCCCACTATACTTCCCCCATTTCTTCTTCAGTAGGAACAATTTACACTGTAAAACCAGCTCAAACTAACAGTTTAATTTATCCACCTGTTTGACAGTCAAATAAGTACCTTCACATTCCTTCATGCACTCTCAGATGAGAGCTTCTCTTAAAAATTTGTGGTTACTTTACTACTTTGATTCTATCTATACTGATTACTCTTTTCCATGAGACCTAAAGTAACAGGCAACTACTAGATTGACAATGCACAAGATCTGTTCATCTCACAAATAATCTTTTTTGTATGTTCATGTGTTGCATTCACCTTCCAGAATTCACACTGAACCCCAAGATCACTAGTGAAAAGGTCAGCTTTTGTTCTGCGGAGGACACAGTGATTTCAAAAGCTGATTGCACCAGCTGCTGCAGTGATTCGTTGCTGAGGAAAATAGGGATGCTGCAGAAGCCTGCTCTGTATCTGCTTCTTCTGGTGTAGGGTTTATCAGTCTCTCTCTTTCTCTTTTTTTTTTTTTTTAAACCATTGATGTATGCTCTTTATTAAGTATAAAAAATGTTAATATTTATCTTTAGGACTGATGCACATTTCAGATGGAAAAGGAGCCTTCTATAGATCAATGCACCTGTGTTTCAGAACATCCATACATTCAGGAAGACATCACTGCCTCATTCTCCATTCATAACATTTGGGGTTAGGTGTTTAGAATGTTTTTAAGGGTTAGAAATTATGCTTCTGCCATCAGTGATGTTTTCCACATCCATACTACCTTCTACAAAGCTGAAAGACTATTAGGCTGTAACTGCTACTTATCTATGTTTTCATAATAACTTAACTCTGTATAGTGAAGAAACTAATGACTACATAACTCTAACTACAGCACAGCAGTGACACATAATTGGTCCTACTCAGTCCTTCGTGGATGAAAAATAAGCCTCTACTGGCTCATCTTCACCCTTAAAGATCTGCATGACAGCTCAATGAGCAATCAGTACAATATTTTGAATTTCTAGGCACTGAAAAACACCTATAAAATGCTCAGCCAGTGTTGCAGTTCTAGCTGAAGAATTACAGAGAAGTCACAAAAAGAAGTTGTCAAGTTGCAAAGGAAGCTTGACTAGACATTATTACCGGCATTAAAACTTTTTCCTTGAGAGATTTTTCCACTTGCTCATGCTCTCTCTCTGTAAGGAGCCATGTATTCTAGCAAAAACTTAGGTAATTTCCCTAAGGCACTTCATCAAACCTCACACTACTCCCTGTGGAAAATTTCACTTCTTGGATTTTGCCACCATATCTAAAATAATTCTGTCTGGAACTTATCTGTTGCTACAAGTTTGTCTCCCAGTTTTCAGGCTCCACTGCAATGAAAACAGCGCAAAACAGGAAAAGCCACAAAGAAAAAAAAAAGCAAAAAAAAGCAAAAAAACCCCCAAAAACCCCCACCAAACCAACAAACACGACCATCACACCAAAACCACCAAACCACAACAATAAAACTGACAAAACAAAGAAACATACCAAACCTGTAACAATGCAGGCATAGAACCAAAGTCTAGACAAAAAAATAAAAGAACCCAAAGTAGCTATGGCAGAGCTAGGTACAAGTCTATATACTCAGCCTTTTAAAGGGGAAAACATACCAGAGCTGCAAATCAAAACTCTTCTTTAAACAATCCGAGCCACAATGCCATGAAAACTTCTTCCAGGTCTATGAAATTAATGCAAAGCAATGGAAGACTCAGTCAAAGATAAATTCAAACCCACCTATGTAATGAAATCACATGAAGGGATGTTTATGAGCATATTACACAAAGGCATTACGAAATATAGTTTTACTGTTATTCTGCACTAGAAAAAAAAAGGCATCCTTGGTATCAATGAATTCAGGCAATTTCTTAATTGAGCAGTAAGTTCGGTGACTGCAAAACACATTTCAGAGTGCATTTTAACAAAAACTGAAGATGCCTTTTGACTTGAATCCGTTTCAGGAACAGCAAACCCATGACTATGTTTCTATGGTAACAACCACTGATGGCTAGCAAGACCTAATTTGATAACATTCCGAGTGAAAATTACATCTCTCTTTTCCATTTTCAAAACACACTGTTTGCAAGAACATGAAAATACCTCTTCCAGTATTCAGAAAGACAGACAACACTTTTTAGCACTTACTAAACTAAACTACCTAGATATTTTAACTTTGCAATGAGCTAGTTGTCTGCAAACAGAAAATACACCTCGTATTAATATGCAGAGAAACAGATTCAAGCTGTTGTGTCTTCATGGGAGTCTCATTTGATATTGTTATTTAGGAAGACTTTGAAATTAGTAGCCAGCCAAGATGGTTTAATGTCATTCTTTTCTATGGTATCACACACATTCTTTGATTTCAGATAACAGGTGACAAAAAGGCTACAAAAAATAGTGAGCAATCTAACAGAGCTTTCAGATTCAGCAGATATTCACACCACACCTAAGCAAATGGCAAATTGCACTCTTTGGTAATTGTCTGGAACAACTAGACACCTTAGCATTTTCAGCATTCAGCATTTTCATCCAAAGCAGATGGACCTAAGTGAAATCTGCAGGTACATCATATATCAAATGTCTTTTTATCAGCTACCCTGAAACAACATATTGGTTTTGGACTATGTATATTTGGTATGCCAAAACCACAGGCATTAAGTCACACATCCCCAACAGTATTACAACTATCATATGGTATCTTATACACTGAGGATTTGTTTCCCATACATACACATGTAAATATTGTGCACACTAAGCGTAGTACTAAGTGGCATACCGGATCTAGTACTTAGCATACTGCAGTGAATAAATAGTATTTCAGTAGTTCAGTCAACACCAATACTTTGACTAAAAAAGTGAATTTTTTAAGATTTTTTTCCTTTCAAAGGATTTAATTTCTTTATGTACAAAACATTCATACAAATGGCAGAGATTATATTAACACATTGCTGATTTTAAATCTACTGATATATATCTTCTGGAGAATTCCAGCAGAAATTAAATTTTTCTAACAGCTAAAAGAAACACCACGTTTCCAAATGCTAAAAATTTTATTGAAGAGCATAGGCATCATCTACTCACAGAAAAATGATTCTTCAGTACAGCAATATACATACACCAGCATATGAAACTTTTGACCATTTTGTTTTTGAAATCAATGACTTGCCAGTCTCTAACATGCTCAGCGTGTGCTGAAATGTCTCACTTAACCGCAACTGCCAATATACTCTCTCAGTCGATATCACAGTATACTAAGCATGACATACAGTCCCAAAATATACCATGTCTAACAAGTTATATTACTTGAGAAAATAACTCCTTAGGAAAAAGAAGTCAACCAAACAAAATGTGTTAAAATTACATTCGTACTTCTGTCGTGGATCCTTTCAGCCTTTTACAACCAGGTATTTCAGTTTCCTCACCACTGCTCTTGTATTGTTCTTGAGGGCAAAAGGTAAAGAACACCATTTTATCTGCTTTCTTTATTTGTATTTAAGGAGATTGTTTGTTAAGGTTTGTTTTTAAAACAAAAGGAGGTACAAAAAAATGAAAGTGCTTTAGCCATCAAAAAACTTTGCCAGTAAAGTTTCAGACTTGACCTTTCATCATAACACTGCCACTATCCAAAGCCCTAAAGCGGGGAAAAAAGGTATGAAAAAGAATTTTCATTTTGGATCAGGTCTTTAGGTATTGGCCAGGCACTGAGACAAAATCCCAGATGCAAGGTACCAGCTGTTGCCTGAAATCCAAAGCTGTGCAGCTCCAGTCTTACACAGCTGTAAACTCGAAGAATTGAAGGCTGAAGTCCTGCAGAACATTTGAGATGCTGGCAGGATGAGCAGCCTGAAGGGTCTTAACTGTATGACAGAACACGGATGCTTCCATCTAATGTATTCTTCTGTCTTCTCAATGTGCAGCACTCTGGACTGCTACTGGACACAGGATCATCTTCACCACAGTCCCATTAAATAGCTGTGTATGAAGCTAAACAACACAGCTAAGAAACAGTGGAATTCTCCAAAGCCAGTGTTTTCTCAGATTAGAAAGGCATATATTACTCTGGCAGCTAGTTAAAAAACACTGCATTGAGAAACTGCTCTCATTTCTAGGATCCACAACCACACTGGGAACACACTGTTCTGAATTCAAACCCCATTTCACATTCAATTCAATGCAATTACAAAAATAAGCATCAGCCTACATCAAATTCTTTATTCAATGAAACCACAGAACTACCTAGACATTACCATATTTTAAGTAATAATATTTTCAGTTGAGGTATTCAATTAGGTAATCCAAATTTAGAACCATTAAGCATGGTTAATTAATTAAAATTCTCCTATGGTATGATGTCTCTGATCTTTTAAGAGCACTTTTAATTTGATGGAAATCCAGAAACTTATCAACACCACCCAGAATGTTTCTGCTTTTGCAAAGAACACTTGCAATAGAGTTCCCAGCCTAAGGCAGATGGTCCTGTAAAGATGCCTTTGACAGCTGACAGCTCAAACATGAAAGCTCAATTCAATAATCCAACACTCAAGTGTCAGATCAAAAAAAGTCCCAAGCAAATTCTGATTCTCTGCAGTTATGGTAAGAATGTTTGAAAAATTCCACTGGTACATCCAGAAAACAAAAAATACTAGCATTTTGGAAACTATAGCTCTTCAAGAAAGCAAAAGGGAAGGTTTTCTAAGCATCAAAAAATAACTTAAAAATAGTGCAGGTGTATGTTTGTGTGTTTAATTCCTCAGTGGATGCCCCTACAATGAAAATTATCCTTCAAATAATTACATTTTCTTCTGCTACAATAAGGCTTGTTTATTTGCATGCTTCCCAACCAAAAGATTCTTATTAGCAAACCAGAAGACAAAGTTAGAATTCTTTTCTAGCCTTGAGAAAGCAACCAAATGAACTGTCAAAATACACAAAATGACAAAGCTTGGAAACAGGAAGGAAAAGAAAAGAACGTTAGCACCGTTCGGACTACACTAGTATACCACACATCCTAATCAAATGATAGAAAATGAAGTTGCCACTGTAGTGAATGTTTCCAAAATGAAGAGAGTTTGGGTGCAGAGACAGATGCAGAAGGAGAAATTGTTCGTGACTAGATGATCTTTAAAGATCCCTTTCAACCCAAACTATTGTATGACTTTATGATATAACAATGCATTTGCAAGGGAAAAAAGTACATTTACATTGTCACAAAATCTGACATTTCTAGCTTTCAAAAACCAGAAATTTCATCAGTGATGAAGGTGCACTGAAATGGATTTTGGCAGATGACTTGAAAGTGGAGGTGGAACCACAGCTTTCAATTCAGATATGGGGGGGGGAAGGGGAGGAGAAGAAAAAAAAAAAAAAACCAACTGAAAACCAAAAGCAGCAGCAGCACTTTTAGGAGCAGTAGCAGGTAATCAGGATAGCGAGTAAAATGGCAAATATTCTGAAAGTGAGTGTTCACCAGACAAGTCAGACAATGCAGGCCAACAGGGTTCCAAGTCAACTTATTTTATTTACTCATTAGGTATGCGGAAAACCCCTTACCTATCTAAAGCCTGGCAGTTCCTTTCAACAGCAGTCCTACACAGCTAAGGAACTGCACCTACACTACTGGCTGAAGAGTTCAAATAGGTATAGGTATTATTACGTCAACTATGTACAAGGCCGAGGATATAAAGTAAGGCAAAAAAAGAATGAGGAGTAAATCTGACCTGAAAACATCTCAACACAAGCCTACCATTGTAAAAGTACAGTTTTATGGTTTTAAACAGCATCCAGCTTTGTAATTCCTACTTATGTTAAACTCAGTCAACACCATTTGTTCTCACGCAACTTTTCAGTTCCTTGTATTATTCTGCTATGTTGGTTTCTTTCTGGTCAATAAAATGATTAAATGTGGACTGAGGGAATAAACAGCAAGAAACCACTTCCAGAAAATGCTTGGAAAGTGGTTCTAAAAACTATGCTTATAATTTTTGTTCTTGAATGTTTCTTAACTTGCATACAGTACTTGGTATAAGAAATCGATTAGATGCCAGGATAGATGTCCTCATAGGAAGTTCAATGGCTTTCGTTGAAATTACTGGGAAAAAAACCAACAAAATGTTTGCCTAGAATTAGGAAATGTGGCTTGGCAAGAATCATGCGTATTTTACATTTTTGACATGCAAGTTACTGTGCACTATTCATTAAATGCTACTAGAAAAAAAGAGGGGAGAGAAGCCCCCCTTGTGAGACTCATCAAAACGATGCTAATATTCCTAATGCTGTTCAACAAAAAAACAAAACAAAACCACCAAACAACAAAAAAACCAAACACAAACCAACAACAAAACAATGTTACAGCACATTTTATTATAGCATTAGTTTCATAAAGAAGCTTTTCTGAGACTCTTAGAACTTAGCTAACTCAGCTTTGACAAAGCCACATAGTGTATGGGGTTCTAGCTTCAACTCTGTCAACACTATACATACGAAAACATAATTTGTTATGCTGGTGCAGAAGCTGACTGAAAATTAGGTGCTGACAAAAATTCTGCACCTGAGCAGCTGCACCCTTTCCCATGTTTTTTTATTAAGACAGTGGCAGAGAGAGAAAGCACCAAACCTCTGATCAAACTCTATGATTATGCCCTTTAAGGTTACTGCACTGCAAACTGGAGTCTAATTACTAAACAAGAGACAGATTGCATTACTTAACCAAAATGGTTACCTACTTTACCAAACAACAACAGAAGTCTCCATTAAACTTAAAAGTATTCCCAGGTAGTGGATCTGAAAATGGCAAAGTAAAACAAGATGAGGGAAGCATGTAAAAATTAGGACAGGAAAAATTGGTACCTGTCCACTAAGTGATTCCTTCTTTCCTTCCTCCCTGAGTTCCTATTGCTGTCTCAGCCTATCACTTCTCAACAGGGGTACAGAACATCTGTTCTCAAATGAGGTTTTCATAGTAGGATGTGACATTTGTCATAGGCCTAGCTCCTGCTTCTTTGCAAAACAAAGTCTACATGTAATCCAGCCTAGGAAAATACTGCTTAAACATTAAACTGCTTAAATGCTAAATACTGAGGCCAGCATTCAAAGAATCTATGTGAAATGAAGAAGAGCCAAATTCCACACCAGAAGCAAACAGTGATTACCCTGAGCAACTTGGTTCTTATTAGTCTTTGCCTGAAGCTTTTTAACTATATTGAATACTAATGTCTGTGGACTGCTTACCATTTACCATGTTGCTCTTAAACTGCTGACATGATTTCAAATGTATGGCAATGGCTGGATTTTGTTGGATTTGCCTTACTGCAGTAAACACCACATTAAAAGTGAAGAAGTGGATAAACTTAAAACTGCTGTTTGACAGGGTGGGTAATTAAATATTCCTGCAGGCTATCATTAGTCCACTAACTGAGATGGCCTGCATAGTCCATAGTCTGTCTATAGTGGCATTCACAGCATGTCTGTGCCTGTATCACCACATCTGGTATACCACTGTGGAAACAAAGACCCTTGGCTCCTAACTCAGGGATATCACAGAATCACAGGACAATCTGGGCTGGAAGGCACCTCAGGATATTTCTAGTCCAACTTCGTGCTCAAAGAAGGGTCACTATGAGATCAGACCCAGCTGCTCAGGGTTGTATCCAAAAGCAACGTGAAAACCTCAAAGGATGGAGACAATACAACCTCTCTGGGCAGGATGCTCCAATGCTTACTTGCCCCTCTTCATCAAAAAGTAATGAATGCATTAGAAAACATAAAACAAAAGCCTCCCCACTAGAAGTGATTTGACATGATATGAATCAGGCCCAACATGGCAGGCCAGTAAGAAGGTATCAAAAGATTAGATGTTTTACGTAATTTTCAGCCAATCAGAATTATGTGCCAAACAGCTGTTATTTTCAAATCTCATGGAAAATGCATGAAAGATGTCTTTGAAATAGACTGCAAAGCTGACTGAAAATTTCAGCCAATGCACTGAAGGACTGACCTGCTGTAGTAGAATTTAACAGTACAATTTCCCAGGAACGATACACTGATCTTGGAAGAGAGGAATTAGATTTGTCAGAAGGAAGGAAAAAAACCAAAAAACAAGAAAGCCAACAATCCAAAGTACTCTTAAAACAGAAGACAACTAGGAAAAAAATCCATGATCCACAAACAGCACAAAACACAACGACAAGCCAAATTCTTACCTCAGCTTCACAAAGTGCCTGAAGACCCTGTAACACTAAGGCAGCAGGTGAAGCTTGATCAGGCTTTGTGCATTCATTTAATACCTGGGAAATTGCAGCCAACATGTCTGCTCCATGCTGGTATGGCCTAAAAGAAAAAACATGAAGACACAAGCCAATATTCACGCATATACACAAGTTCTATTCTATACACAAGAACTCATTATATGTTGCTTTTGCTTAAGTGGCAACTAAACCAGATTAAAACTGGGAGGTAAAAAATGATACAACAGAGGATATGATGGAAAGCTGTAAAGGCTGAGTGATCTGGAGAATTAAATCAGAACACATCAAAGTTCCAAACAGTACATCACCAAGTTATTAAACAATGGAATTTTTTGTCAAGGATGTTGTGTATACTAAAAGATAATGTCACTCAAGAAGTGACTGAGAAGGAAAATACAGAAAAGCACCCAATCTTTCTTTGGATAGAAAGATAGACAGATTAGTTGTTTCCTCTAATGTTTCAACACTCTCTTTCTATAATTTAAAAGGCCTTTAAGTTTCTACTCTGGATCAGTAGAAGATGCATGTTTTGCTTCAGGATGAAAAGATTTTAATTTAACGTTATTTATATGTGTTTTCTATTAGTTATAATATAAACCTCAAACCTTACTAATTGCTAAGATTAGTAATGCATGAGTATCTCATACAGCTAGAAAAACATTACCTGCAATTAATACAACAAAGTAGGAAAAAAAATTATGCAGCTTTTCTGAGGGAAAAACAAGTTGGTTTCACTTAAAAAGATATAAGATAGATTACACTTGTGCTTACCTCTGCCTGCATATATCTCTTATACAAGCAGCTTTAGCAATCAGCTTTTCCCATTGAGCATCTTTGTCAACAGACAAAGAAGGCGTATCAGACATTGCCAAGAACTTCTGCAGTTCTGGATAAATTCGATCCTAGAAAAGATTAAAATTTAAACTTATCATCACACCTTTGAAAGCTGATGACAGCATTTTCATTGTTAGAACTTTTATATGATCTGTAAATACCTCTTTTATTGCATACCACACTTGCTTTTCTTCATTAGGAGAATCTAATGCTGCACTGAGATCTAAATGGCTTCTGCAGACCAAATCTTTGTTGCTACTTTATGAACATAAAAGCAAACCAATGCCATATAACTAAGGTCTTGTTCTTACTGTACATCATGAAAAGCAGAAAGCTGTCCTTCAAACATCAAGCCTGAGAGGTCATGAAATTAAAAGCAGGTTTCGTGAAAGACATACTACTGAAATTTTTCACTAAAACAGAGTCAGTACAGGCGCCACTCCCACCACTTACTTAATAACACTGATAATGAGCTACTAGTGTAAGAAGTATTACAAAATTGATTTCCTTTCTTGGTTAGAGGCAACTAATTTTTCAACTACACTTATTCAGGAACACTACAAGAATTTTCTAACCTGTCTTTCCCATAAGGATGTCATCAGCCGCAAAGTAACGGCTCTAAGCTTTGGCACGCTCCCCAGCATGTGTATGGCACGTAGAATTTGAGCAACACAAACCTGAAAGAAAATTTTTAATCAAATTTCACTGTTGTTTTTTATGTCTGAGAAAAAGATTAATCTACAAATGATTATTTTATGATGAAGTACAGCAAGGAGGTAAGTGTCCAACTGCAATGTCAAACTAATTTTCTGAAAAACTTCAGTGCAAGTCCAAGAACATCTTCTTATGACATATATATAATGATAGAGTATCGACAAGACAGCATAATGCACATTTCACTCTAAAACAAATGTCATATCCCATCCAAAATATTAGACAGTTATGCTGAAGCTTACAAATCAGTTATTTTAAGCAAGCTATGCATTGCTCAGTCTAAATAATTTTTTACAAAATAAATGACCTCTTGTTGATACAGTTTTTCTTTTACTAAAAACATTCATTCTGACCTTGTGTACACCCAGTGTAGGCAATGTATACAATATATCCCTGTAAAGCGCAGGCTCCAAAGGTCTTCCCAATTTAAATATCAGAACTGGGATCAGATTTGGGACCTAAAATAAAGTAAAAGAAGAAAATAAACTTGGAACTAGGTTGCCAACACGATATCATACATAAGACAGTGAGTGACCTTGTCAGAACGTATCACAAACTCCTACCCTTTTGCATTAGTTCTTCGCTAATAGGAAACAGAAAGGAAAATTCTGAAGTCTGTAATTTCATAAGATTAACAATTTATTTCCCTTTAAATTACCATTTTACAAGCACTGTGTTATGTATGTTCAGCTGAAATCACTGCAATAATCCACAAGTGAATTTTTACTTGAAATTACATTACAGGCTCATTGAAAGGAATACATAATTGAAAGTGGTACACTAAAATCCATCCCATGATGGATTGAATGAAGAAACTATTTCAATTCAGTTCCGTCATTACACAGGAATTCCAATGATGCTACTATCATATCCCACAAACCTGTCACATAATACTATATAATTTACTGCATTCTTTAATATATGGTACAAAACTCTCAGAAAGCAGTCCGTGAAGTGACAAAAAAGGATGGGAGATATTCACATCCATTCCCCCTTTATTTAGACCAGATTTTCAGTATTTTCATACCTGCAGGTCCTTCAGTTTTTACTTGGGCATATTCACATCACTACCCTGTAAAATTAAAACTACTTAGGATGGTCTTGCTTTTCCCCCTACTTGATTTCATGGATACTTAAAATTAATTACACAGTACTGCTTTACATTCTGCTTTTATACAGTACTAATGTGCTTTTAGTCTTCCACAGATAAAACTTGCATGAAAAAATAATGTCATTCCCAAGAACAGAATAGCTAATTAGGAAATTTGGTATTCAGCAGTAGAAAGCAGACAAAATTATTTTTTGAGTCTTCTAGCTTTCAGAAGATTATTTTCCTTGCGTGGTAAACAGGGTACAGAGTTCTCCATTTCATTTCTAGCATTTACTTCTGAAGTGAGTCACCTCTGGAAGAGGTTTTTTCCTCTTTAACCTCAAATTACTGTAACTTTAGAAAACTCACTGAGTAAGGCCAAGACTAGAGGCTTAAAGCAGGAGAACAAATATGTACTAAATTCTACATACACTGGGCTGAGCTAAAAGACTAAGAAACTCTCAAACCCAACGTTCACAGGATTAGATCCAATCTTTAGTTCACATTCCAACACCTCCGAAAATTCATCCTGGTAAAGCTACCCCTTTACATATATATGTGAGTGGTTTAAAAATGCAGTGGTTAAAAAAGAACTATTAATGGGAGACTCTGCTACAGCAGTCTCTCAACATGCATTTTTACATGCGATGTCTTCAGATGATATAACATTTCACTGTACACAAGCCTGTCTCAGTACACAGAAACTACAGAGCAAGAATAATGAATAATAATTCAAGAGTTCTGGGATTTTGCTTCTTTCTGTAATTACTGGTTCCAAGTTACAGACAAAAAGAAAATACTGTTTGTTCTACAAGACATCACTATCTTTACAATTGAACAATCCAAATTTGGACTTCCAGAGACCTAAAACCTTTGTCCTGGAATCTGTATTTAATACCTAAGGAAATAACTATAATTTTTTTTTTCCTGGTTTTCCAAATACTACTTGACATTCTTAAATAAAAATAAACCCCCTTATTTATTCCCCACATTTTTGACTGACTAGTCTCCCTCCCTGTTTTTCAAGGCTGCCGTCCACATCTGCAGAGGCAGTCATCACTTTATAACCTCCCTAGACAGAGGACTGGCTTTACTGTGAATCTTTCAAAGCAAAATCAATAAGTATGCCTGAGAATTTAAGGTAGTATTCATTTGAGCAGACTCTCACACGTAGGAGCACTTTCAACACAAGACTTGCTCTCCTACCTGTTTATTCCAAACTGAACATTGAAAAACAGAAAAATGAAATGTTCATCCAAAACTTGAGATTTAATTTGCTGACTTACCTTTCCTTCCCATCCCTCAATTGTAATGATTTGTTTAGACTAACCTATGCACAATGCAGTTGCAGTCCCTGATTTACCCATGCCGAAAGGAAAACAGCAATGCCTATAAGAAAATTATGTTCATTTAATACACAGGATGAAAAGTAGAATTAACTTTCTGATTAAATTAAACAGAACTGAATAGAAGACTTGAGTACTAAAGGCTAAACATCTTCAAAGCCAGGACATGGTTAAATCTAGCCTTAGGGAAAGGAAAGCTTGCACAGAAACCAAATAACACAGGAATTAAAAAAATCCCCTTGAAGCTAGAAGACTTGATAGACAGAAACACTTTCATTTCTGGGCACATGTTGTACCTTGAGTGTCAAGGAAAAAATATCACCTGATTTGCTGTTACCTAAATCTATGAATGGTGCAAGGTGAATTGCAGGGTGACAAGCAAGCAACAGACATTCCATATCTCTAGGGGTGGGGGCAATCATTAACACTAACACAGCAACCTGTGTTCCATTTTAGAGTCCCAAAATCGTTAGGGAGGTCATGGGTGCTCTTCCATTGAGATGCGTAAGTTCTCCATAAAAGTGTTAAAACAATGTGTGAACAGTGAAGGAATGTCTTCTAATAATATTATCCAGACAGTTTTGCATGCAGCAGCATTGTCGAAATATTCTCAGCTCAGATGGTAAGAACATTTTGTTAATTCTTTAAACCATACCCATCCCTGATAAATGCTGTCATCAGTTTATCCTTTGCTGGACAAACAGGCTACATAAAACGTCAGCAGAGACATCAGATGTGTTGTTACAGTAACCAAACTCATTACCCAAGTCTGTTCCTTCAGACCCCTCCCCACAGTGACTCTTCCTTGTGCCAGAGACAGGGACTTAGGCAACTCCATCTGGTCTTAAGCTAGTTCTCTATACAACAGGCTACTTCCTGTATTCTTCTTAGTTGTAGCTACACTGGACTATACATACAGCAATTAGACTGAATGACAGTCAAAATAAAAAACAATCAAAATAAATTATATTCCTAATCTTTAGTTATAAAAGCATTCAAACCCTTTAAAGTCAGTCAGCTCAAGCCTAGCCTTTATCAGCTGCGATGGATGGTAAGCTCATTCCAACTCCTGTGTTGGCATTAATTTTCCAGTTACAAATTTTATTCTTCACTAAACAGGTATTAAATGAAAATTCTACAATGACTTTTACACTAAAATCTAGGAAACAGATACTAAAGTTGATTTACAAAACTCTCAGTAAAAGACTAAGCACATGCTTAGTTACGTATTTCCCTAAAGGTATTGTCTTTCAAAGTGTACTTGTTTTGACCTTTATATTCACAATGTAAGACAAGGAGGAAGACCAAAATGTTCCAGTACAGCAAAGCTGCTCCTCTCTCCATCTGCTCCACGTAATGGATAAACAATGCTGAGACAAATTTCAACATTAAATTTATGTTAAATCTTCATCAACAGCTCAACAGCTCCAAAATGCAGACATGATGACTCATTTGCTCCCAGTAGGTAGGAAGCAGCTCCAGAGGTGGGAGAGGCATGCTGCCTGCCAGCACTGCCTTTTGCATCCCCTACACCCCCAGAGATGTGTCAGCGAGGACAAATAATCAAATACGTATTAAGAAATAATTTTAAATTCTAGATGTCGGATATCACTTCACATTATTCACACCATATTTTCCTTTATATTGCTTCTGTCTTTTATTCAGTTCTACATAAATAAATGGTGCTTTATAATAGATGGGAAAAGTAAGTGGTGAAACAGTGATCAGAATACCCTTTAAGAAAGTGAAAAGCTCATCACAGCAAATTTTTAAAATATTTTGATTCTTCAGTTCCACAGGGCACTTTCTGAAGGATGTAGTGGAAGGTGGTGTGAATATATTAGTTATTTGGGTCAATTTTAACCTAAAAGATCATTTCAGGCCCCCCACAAAGAGCCAACCAAAAGGCAGGAAACAAATGTCACTACAAAGTTCCAGGTTTTATTTCTGGGAAATGTTAGGCCGAATTCTGGAAGAGAGGTAGCAACAATCTAGTTTCCCAGTAGGCAAGGCAGTGACATGAGCAGGTTTTCAAAAGCATTCAGTATTCTGGCGTTTCTTGCTTCAATGAGCAAGAGGGAAGTATCAAACAATACACACAAATGAAGGAACCAGTGTTTCAAAAAGGTGCACAAATGAAGTTCACTTTCTGTTTATAAAAGCTATAAAATAAACTGTTTTTAAAAATTAGAAGCACTTTTTAGAGAACAGAAGCTAGATTTTCAAAGTTTTCATATACTGGGCAGGATCCTAACCAGTAAATTTCAACCATGAAGATCTGACTATAATGTGATTGTTTCCCTACTGCTACTTTCCACAGCACACATAATCAGACATAGAACAATATCATCAGACACCACCGGTGCGAGCCAAATCCAGCTCAACATATAAACATGTTTTCTACACAAATAAAAATGCATTTTACATTTCGTTTTGTATTGTTTTTAAACACACTCCCAACCCCCAAAGAGCACAAAATGTATCATTAGATGGATTTCCCAGAAGGGTGCCATTTACCACTAAAATATTTCATTCTAGCAGTTGAAAGACCATAAAAGACCGGATGTCCTCTAGAGCCTCATAATCTTCTAATAATGGTAATAGATCTTGCGCTACTATTCACCAGTGACCTCTCAGTCAGACGATTTAATTTCTTCCCCTTGCAGCACAGCTGGTTTCACAGAGACTGTAATAACAGTTTTTGCACAACAAGAAAATTCATCTGATTAGAAAGACTGTATTAAATGTTTCTCGAACATCATGTGTCAATGCAGCTTCTGCAGTGATTTAAGACTAAAAGGCCATGTACTACTCTTTATTCCTCAGTCTTTTAAAAAGATTTTTTTATTTTCTTCTATAGTGTTTCAGATCATTACTCCAAAATGCCTCAGCTAAAAATGTATCTAATACAGTCATTAACCTTGCACCAGAAAAAGGCTTTTACTCAAAGGGGAAGGAGGAGATACATACACAGAGTCCTCCGCAGGTTCTCTTCATGAGAAAGGTAAGAAAATACAAAAATAAAGCATAACCAAAACAATGTCTCCAAAATCAATTACAGTAATTATTTTTAAATGTAGCAAGGTTTTTAAAATGCTCCATTAATTTACTGGAGAGAAAATAGACTCTTCACATGAATAACATTTAGTTTGGAAACGGGAGATACTGTTTGTGGCCCCCTGCCACGGAGTTGTAATAAACACGAAAGCAATGACAACAGCATTCTCAATGCACACTTTCTTCTGATCCTGTTTTGTTTTGAAACACAGTTCCTCAGCTCAGACTTTGCACGGCAATCACTGGTTTTATTCAATTTTCAATTCACCACCCAAAGCTAGAGCCACAAACCATCTGAATCACACAGCAACAGAATTTCACTAATAGCAGAATTACTGATTACCTTGATCACTTTAAAAAAGAAAAATGAAAGAAGAAAGAAAGAAAAAAAGCATCATATGATTCTTTTTACGCTATGACCCACACCATGATATCCTGGCACTTCTACATATACTGCTGTCGTACAAGCAGTCTACGGTTTGGCTGCAAAGTTGACACTTTTTCATTTTGCCCTTTGGACATTGTACTTACATTTTGCAAGGCTAAGTGCCAAGATTCTGCTAGCCCAAGTTTACTTTGATTTGAACATGAATCAAAGACATGGAATTTGGAATATATCTGTATTCACTTGGTTAGACCATCCTTTTGTTACAAACACGCAGGTTTAAATTGAGCATTCAAGTGCTACCAACACCAAAGCAAGAGATTCAAGTTAACAGGTGACTGGTCAAAGATAAGCTTGAGATTAACAGCCATTTTTTGTTCTCTTCTTTCCACACCCAACCTCTTTCTTCTTCTTCTTCAGAACAGCCATCTAATTAATATACTGTACACCGCCTTCCACTGCATCCTTCAGAAAGTGCCCTATGAAACTGAAGACTCAAAACATTTTAAAAATTTGCTGTGATGAGCTTTTCACTTTCTTAAAGTATATTCTGATCACTGTTTTACCACTTACTTTCCCCATCTTTTATAAAGCACCATTTATTTATGTAGAACTGAATAAAAGACAGAACCAAATAAAGCAACTCCTGAAGCGTAACTTTGCCATCAGTATGCTAGTGGTTGTTGCCATCATACTGCCCATTGAGTTTATTAAAGTAATTGGTTATTTCCCCCACCCAAGAGCTTCAATGCTTTCTACCCCTGTACTAATTATTGCAGTGGCAAGACTGAGACCAGAGGTAATTCCTCATGCCTTAGAGACAGCATTGCACCTTCAAGAAACAACATGATAATTTTTCAGGGGCAGTGCGGTGCCACAGTGTAACAATCTCTGTGGGCCCATTGAGCAGACTGAGAACTAAAATAATTGGTCTGAGTCAAGACAGATGCCAGGTGATCCCAAGATCAGTTGAGCCAGACTGCAGGTCCCAGTTTTAAAGTGTTAAGGTCTTCTGGAATAAAAAATGTAATTTAAAAGACAGCAATGTATTAGATATTGCTAACCAGAGAATATTTAGGTGTCTTTGGGTGCACTTAACTAAAGCCTGAGAAGGGAAATATCCCAATTAAGCAGAGTATTCTTTTCATGCCAAATTTCCAAATATTACCCAGCAGAACTCCTGCTGTATTACTAATTATACTGATTGCTTCATGTTATACTATTAAAAAGACATGAGACTACTCTAGGTATTTTGCAGAAATGAATTTTAGTATCCACAGTAATTTAAAAAACTAAAAGCTCACCATTTACGGTCCCTGTTAGCAAACAAAGTGTGAGCAGTTAGATGATATCAACTGATTGCCATGTTTGAACTTCATGTTCTAGCTGCATTTGGGCATGAGCCATTTTTCCCAAAGCCAGGAAGGACTTTTTCACCAGTCTCAAGGGATTCTTAATTCTGAAATAGTCAGAGCACCACAGTTAGCTCAAGAGACTGCTCCTATCAATCTTACTGCCTTGGTAAATAAAAGCTTTGCCTTCAAACAGGTAGAACAAAGGAGGTAAATCCACTCATGTCATGCTAAACATCAAGAAGTTCTGTATAAATTCCTCTTTTGCATGTCTAAGCTTCTGTAACTCTGCTGACTTGCATTTAAATTTCCCTCTAACACTTTTCATTTAAAGTCAGTGGGGCTATTCCAGATTACTCCAAGGGAGTTCAGAACAGATTCATTCTGTACAGAGTCCAGGCCAGTCTGCTAAGGTGTCATATTCTTTGCTAGTTTTTTTTGCCTGCAATTTTTTCTTTCATGAATGCCTATCAAATTGTATGTTGAACAACTATATCAAATAGTTAATAAACAAAGCACTATGCCTTTCCTCTTTCTGTATTCATCATACAAGTGATTCATCATACAACTCAAAGACCTAATGCAGCAAACCAAGTTACAATCCACACACAAAACCAGGAAAGCCGCGATAAAAAGCCTGAAGTTACCTTAGTGCTTTTTATGCCACTAGCTAAGTTAGTCACAAGAAGGAAACTGCCTTACTTGCAGCAGCACAGATCAGAACTGAAGAAAAGTTACACAGGATATAGCAGAGGTTATGTCTACTGCAGATGTTGCAACATGTATTGGTAACTTTCGTACCCCTTTTCCTAGATGATAACTAACCTGGTTATAGGCTATTTAGTGAACCTGTCAGACTACTCATACTACTTCTGAATGTAGATTTATAGAAAGAGATTTCGAAGAAATATTAAATTACTAATCCCTACAAGCCTAATTACAACACAAAAGCACCGAATACAATACTTGAAACACAAAGAAAATGCAAAATTCTGTCAAATTGACAAAACTATTTTAAAGAAATCACATACTCCCAAAACTATATCAATTTGAACGCATTATAAAACACACCCATACAAGAAAACAACAGAAGACCACCCTGAAAAAGATGAGAGACATAAAAGGTTAACAGCAGGCAACCCACAATAGATGAAGCTGTCATTTGGTTTAAAATCTTCTCTGGCTTAAGAAATACAGTTACCTCCAAAGCACTGTATAACAGGCCTAGTTTAGCCCAGCATTTCAGTATGTATTCAACAGCAAGCACACCCTAAACTGCTTCCCTGGATCAGAGTTAGAGTGCTCCGCACTGCAAGTCATCAAGCGCATGTACTGTAAGCTCTATTCAACTATTGTGCTGCAGAATATGATAACTCTTTGAGACGGAAAAAGATGAAGCAAAGAAAGCCTGTCTTTATAGTACATCTGAAATTTGAAGTAACACTTCCCCCTTACCTATATTCTGTTTAATTTTTCAAATAAGATGTGACTGTTTGTGTATAATGTCTCATGCACTATCTATTATTGTTTCTAAATAACGCCATTTATCTTTCCAGGTTATGTGGGTAAGTATAAGCATGATGCATATTTCTAGCTTGAACTCAGTACTGAAGCAGACATGGACTATGTACATATTTTTAAGAAGCAAGTACACATATCACAAGGAACTTGGCAGCCTTCCAATAACCACAAAAGAACACAGAGAATAACTTAAGAGGTCACCAAAAGTCAGAAATGGTTTAGTAGCCTCTTTTCAACTTCATCATGCTGTATTTTCATAGTTACTAGATAATATTAACAAATAATCCAGTCTTTTTTTTCCCTTAGCCTAAACAATTAAAAAATACTCTAAAACTGAGACATAATACATATTTCGATGTGGAGCTCCAGCCAGTGTGGGGAATACACATGTGCATGTGTGTGTCTAAGGGTGAGACCACAGTGGGAGTGACTACTTAGGGGTGAGGGGAAATTCAGAGAGCAGGGGTGCACCTAGGGGCAGGAGATGTGTCTAGGGGTGCATTTGTGTATGGTCTGCAGGATGGGTGGGACAGTCTGCATCAGCAACTGCAGCAGAGCTGCAGCTTCAGAGGTTTGTACGCCCAGATGCCAGCAACTGGTGAGACTGGGATCAGAAGCCACCTACCGCGCACTCTAACTGTGTATTCCCCATTGCTGGAAAGCTCCATATCATATCTATCATACATATCCATACACTGTACATATATTCCCACTAGTAGACCCTCACCCTGCTCAGCCAGAAAGTGAAGCAGGACAGGACCTCTGGTGCTGTTTCGCATTCTTGTTAGTGCTCTGTGTGCCTGCATTATATACATACAAGCACAGGTATGTGGTGTACACATATGCTGCATGTGATGTGCCTACTGGGCATACAGGCACAGTTTTACTACTTGTCAGATCTGAGGTCATGAAGCTGCAGCCAAGTGCTGTCTCTCAGGCTGCACAATCCATCCCAACTCCTGTAACAAAAATCAAATAACAATAAGTTTTTACCTGAGAACAATCAGCCTTGACTATTTCTGTAGTAGCCTGGAGTACATCACGAAGACTGTCTCCATCTTTTTGGATCAACAGATAAGCCAGCAGAAGAAAAACATGGGCAGGGACTTGAGTGGTGATAGGTAACAGTGATTTAACTGAAGATAACCAGTTAGTAACTGCAGACTTCTCTTTCATGAGTTCTATCATCTTCCAGGTTGTAAACAATGAGCTGTAAGAGCTGGTTATGGGGTAAAGGAGTTTACAGGATACCTGAGAACAAGTGAAACAAGAAATTCTCAAACAACTAAGGCACCATGAAAGAGCAAAGAAAAAAAAATGTAGCTAATCTAGTTCTGTTATCCAAAACAAATCCTTTTTTTAGGGTTCTATTACAATAAATGTAAAGAATAAATTGCAATAAATTTCTTTACAATTATTTATATGAATTATCATACTAAGGATGATTGAATGGGCTGCTAATTCCCTATTCAAGAGTTCCCCCTTCATTTGGCATCCATCACTCCTGCTCCTGCTGGTAACTGCAGTGGTACTTCCTCACTAAACAGACACAGTAAGACTGCAGGTACATTAAAAGCTCCTGTTCCTGGCAATGACAGGTGCATCACGAAGTGTAACTATCATCTCCATTATTCTAAGAAAATTCTTCTGACTTTTTATAGTACTTAATAAAACGACTCAGTTTTAGGCAAACTGCTTCACTCTTCAGAACAAAAGGTTCTATAGATGCAGTCAGAACAGGTAACATGATAAGCAGGAAAGTAGTTAAATACCAGTGAGAAATCCTCCTAACTCAGATTTTTATATATACATATAAAAGCATGCATATTACAAAGCTCTTGCACATTAATGAGAAGTTCAAAGTTTTTAATTAAAACAATAAAGTTTAATCCAAGAAAAACCATTTCTTTACTATCAATTTTTTGTTTTCTTAGAAAATGCACTATTTTCAGAAATGCCTTTCAATTATCAAGAAAGTAGTTGGCAGGCAGTAATCAGATCAAGAATGTTCATATCAAAATCATGGTTAAGAAATTAGTTGAAAAGAGGCCTCCAAACAAACATTAAAAATGGAATTCAGACTCCAACAGCACAGGGCCAACTCATCTTTAAATTACTAAGAAAAAAAAAGATTTTGAGTAGCAAAAGCTGTTCTCCATAAAATCACAGAATTTCACTGTTCAGCAATGTAAATTTGTTTTGGTTAATGGAAGCTAGAACACCTCCATACTTCAGATAACCTCTTAAAAAACATTAAAACCGACTTATTCCATTACTTACATATTACAACTACCATATGTGAAAAATTCAGCAATCTAGAATGCCAATCCTGTTGAATCCATCCTCCTACCTGCCCCAAAAGAAGGAAAAAAACCCTGTAACTTTACCAATTCCTTTTTATCCTTCACACCTTCCTCCTGTATTAGTTCCAAAAGGTTTACAGCCAGCTGCTGCCTTGTAATTCCAGAATCATTCTCTGATAGGCAGTCCCCAACTGTTGTAGAAGTCAAGATCTGTAGCACAGGCATCACCAAAGTAAAGGCTGTGGTTGAGATGCTCTGGGTTTCCGAACAGGAAAGGAGCTTGCAGGCTATTTAGGAAAAGGTGGGGAAAAACAAAGATCATGTATGGAAGAAAGAACTAACAATATTTGTACTTTGAGGCATGACACAAACATTTCTATGAAACACACTGGTCAAGCAAAGTAACATAATCATAGTATATGCATACTAGACCTAAAGTGCAAAAGATTTTTTTATCTAACTCCAATTCTATTTAGAGACCCATACATTTCTGTTGTTTATAACAAAGTACCTGAAGGCAGCAAGAAATATAACAACGGAATACAGCACAGTCCTTTGCTTTTACTGGAATAACTCCACTAATCAAAACCACTAAATCAAAAGCTCAGCCAAACAATTGCCATGACTGTCAGGATTGCTCTCTTAAGATCTATCAAAAGAAACCATTCAGCATGCATCAATCTCAGCTGAGAATACCCTACTGTTGACTCAAAACCAAAGCAGATAAGCTCCAAGACAGCAGGGAGTGTAAAATACAGTAACATTCATTAAAAAAGTTAGTGTAGCAGGAAAATTCATTTTTATTGCCATTACATGAAATGTTGCTTTTTAAACTAAGAAAACCCCGCTTATTAAAAAAACCATACAAACAAAACCCAAACAAACAAAAAAAACCCACAACCCCACTACTTCATCACCCAATCCAACTTCAGGGGAATACAGCTTTTGTATAAACATAAACGTGAAGAAACAACAGACACAATCTTAAGAGTGTAGATTCCTCTCTGACAAGAAGAGCTTTACCTAGACTCAGAACAGACTTTTGCTGACTTTCTGGGGTTTGCAGCAGTAGAAGTGCTAGCCCAATTATACACTGTTCCACTGGAAATGCCTGCAAGGAAAAAACAGAAATGGTTTGAATCGCCTTGGTTTTTCAGTGCGATTAAGCAGTACAAATGGGCAGCAAGCAAAACTCTCCAAGGAGTTTCTTCATGAATCATAGTGAGTGCACACTGACACAGCACATGTAATGAAGAATACAAATAGTGTAAAAATCATATTTTAAGTGAGTAACTACAACATTTTAATTTGTTACTTTGTTCAAACCATTTTAGCTCAGTTTAAATCAACTCCCATACTAAACAGTTAACTGATATTTACAGAACCAGCTTTCACCTTCTGAAAGTCTTCAGCCAAGGGAAAAAAAAAATTATAGATTTTTCAAACAGCACTGGTCACTTGCAGATGAATGTCACTTATCAATGCCACTACTGTCTTAAAAATGACATTCTCTAAATTTAATAAAACTACTTATTTTTTCCCCCTGAACTCTTACCTCTTTTAAGAGCTCAAAGTTGTCCTCTATTAAGGAGATCAAAGATGAGCATTCTCCCATTACATTTAAGCACACTTCACAGAAGCATAACAGCTGCAGACAAAACTCAGATAACTGAACTTTCCAAAACACAGAATAACGCAGTAGACTGAGGAATAGCTCTTGCAGAAAAAATGAGGCTTCTGTAACTTGCAACAAGTCTTTATGCTGTAGAAAGGCAGTTAAAAAAAAAAAAAAAAGAACCAATAAAAGACAACCAAAACACATTCTGGTTTAGTTCCCCTTCCCTATCCATAGAGAATTTCCCAATTTTCCAAGTACAGAATTAGTTCTATTAGCTCTGCAATGCTTCCAACTGCAAATATTACCAAGGCTTTGAAGAAACACATTTGTAAACTAAACCCAGGAATCTCTTATTCAACTCCCCTGAAGAAGCAATAGATTAACTGCTATTTAATATTTTGAAGAAAAATTAGAAACACGTGAAAGAATAACAAGATTTCTTGGTAGCTGTTGAGACAAGTCCCTTTTTCTGAAAAAGCAATAGCAAATAAATTCAGCTCTCAGGGTTCTCTCAGCAACATAAACCAAATTGCGGGCATTTAATATCTTGTAATGGAAACTTCCTGCTCCAGGGTTATTTCCTCTGTAACATAATGAAGATATATTAATATCTGTCACAAAAGACAAAAGCAGTGGTGTTATCTGCTTTTGGAGCACCACATAATCTACCTACTACAAAACAAAAAGCTGAAGCGTAAAACCCAAAAGCATTACCTCTGTACCCTGAAGCCAAGTAAAGAGACTTCAAGAAGCAGGCTGCCTCTAAATCCTTATGTGTTAGTTGAGAGCATTTCTGCTCTTGGAAAACACAAGTTACAGACCCAGCTGTTCCAAGCCAAATTCTGGAGCCAGCATTAAGGAAAACATCATAATTTTTAGTCCTTTAGAACAAATTCCATGAATAATCTGCTCCAACCAGAAGCCTAAATTCCACCATTTTTTTCATTAGGAAAGTCTGCAGGTGACAAGCTGTACCTTTGACAGCTTGGTGGATATGAGACAAAATGACTAGAAATCATTACAATACACAGAATTAAATAAGGCTAAGCTTAAAAGGATAAGGAGAACCTAAGCTGCAGAGAAAGAGGAGAAGGAATAGCATTATAAACCAGTTCATCAAATGGGCTTCTTGAAGGGAAGTACTGTCCTTTCCATTGTGAAAGTTGTATCTCAGGCAAGACAAAAACATTTAAGTATTAATCCAAGTTTAACAAAACCCAAACATACTTCTACTAAAAAAAGTGCCAACAAGCATGGAGGAAAGAAAGGTTTGTAACTAATCTTGAAGTCTTATGCCTAAATATTACCAAGTCAGAAGCTTGGTCATACGTTCAGGACACAAAGTTATACTGAAGTTCAGGTATAATCAAGACAAAATCAGCAATACCCTGCAACTAGAAAAAGTCAGCATGTACCTATCATCACAAAGTGTAGACCCAAACCAAGATAAATGTGTTTAATCCAAGTAATTATTGGTCAAAAAATTGTGAAAAGTAGCTACTAGTGGAAAGTAGACTTTACTAGCAAAATTCCTCAGGAGAAAGATGCTACCAAATATCCTTATCAAGCCTGTGTAATAAGGCTTGATGTAAAGTTAAATGCTTTACATTATTGATCTTATAAACTATCTCCCTGTGGCAGTAGTATCATAGCACCTCATGTTTGAGCACTGTAGTTCACACTGAAGATGGTGCTCCAAAATTAAAGAGGACGAAAAAGGCATATAGGTACAAAAAAAAAAACCAACAAAAAACCAAAAAAACTTAACCAATGTCACAGTAATGCATGAGTCAAAGCAGAGCTATGAATGTTAATCAATACCCCAGACCCTTAACGAAAAGGGACAGAAAAGGTTAAATCCCTAGCTCCTAGCAAGTACCACAGTACAACTTAAAAATACATTGCCAAACTTCAGCATATTTCAGAGGGATTAAGTTTTGTCTTCATATCCACTCACTCCTCTGTTATAAAGAGTGAGAAGGGAATATCTAGGAACACTTGAATTGTGCTTCTTATATAGTTTGTTTCATTTTAATATTATCCATACCAAGTTAAAAATTGCATGTTTTCACAAATATTTTAACATTTAACAAAATTATCTCTCTCATGGGTATCTCTACAACTTCACTGTATGTTTACTGTTGCAACTAGTGACAAATAATTACAGTAAATGTGTTTCAATTTATGCCTCATAAGATGTATCAGATTTTAATAACTGAACAGCTTTATCTTCTACCAGAAAGAGCCAGTTTGTTAGATTCCTGTACTACCAAATCAGGCCTATACAAAAAGGAACAGAATGCTGTATTTGCGCACTTGAAAGGCAATAATATAATACTAATAACAGTATCTTTACTTTGTGTCGTGGTTTAAGCTTAGTCGTAAATTAGAAAAGCACGTAACCTGCTTGTTCCCCCCCACAACCTGTCTTTCTCAGCCCCCGCCCCCCCACTCCCGGAGGGACGGGGAGGAGAATCGAAAGAATGTAACTCCCACGGGTTGAGATAAGAACAGTCCAGTAACTAGGGTATAACACAAACCACTGCTGCTACCACCAATAGTAATAATGGTAAGGGAAATAACAAGAGAAGAGAATACAATCACCACTCGCCGATCGAGCAGAGAGAGCTAGCCCTTCCGGGTATCT
>WYDI02036900.1:0-37696 GCA_009867235.2 Psittacus erithacus | reverse complement strand
GCAGAGCATGAGGCTCAGAAAGTCCTTGGTCAGTGTAAACATTACTGAGCAGCAGCTAAAAACATCGGTGTTATCAGTGCTGTTCCCAGGCTGAAAGTCAAAACACAGCACTGCACCAGCTACTGAGAAGGAGAAAAATGACTGCTACTGCTGAACCCAGGACACATTGTACAGCAAATGACAATATAAGAACATCTATGTGTCACACACTAGGAAGCGACTTGGCTAAAGGAAGACGAGAATGATCACCCTGCTCAGCTGCTTAGTGAATATACCAAAACATCCCCTCATCTGCTGCCACATAAAGACAGCTCCTCTGCAAGGCAAATAGAAAATCACAGAATAAAGAAAGTAATGACCAGGGAAGAACGCACACAAACAAGGTCCACTGGTCACACCAAGGACCTTACCAACCTCTTGCCCTTACCTTTAATAAGCTCTGGCTTGTAGGCTTTTCTTAGCTGCTCTAGGAAGTTGTTATAAAAACACTCTGCCTGCTCTGTGGGCATTGCCATGTGGTAGTCAGGCTTGTTTCCCTTCAGGATGCACTGGAGAGTAAATTGACTCACACACAACACTTCATACTGTTTATCCATCACACTTTTGGACCAGTGTTTCCCACTTTCATCTTCAAATACTCGCAAGTTCAAGATCTTTCGAACCCTAAAACAAGAAAAAGATACTTCCTAAATTGTCTTGTATAGGATCAACAGGTACAAGTTCATGCCTATCACACAGCATGAGATAAAGGAGAATGCAGATGTATACTCATTTTGCCTCCACGCAACATGATATCCCTTTGTCTCTCCCTTCCTAAACTAAAGGAATCTCATCACAATAGGCAGAGCCATAACCAAGAAGGTCTTTACAGACACACATTTGTCAGACCATTACTGTCAGGCCATAGGGCATGAGATCGGGACAGAATAATTGCAAGTTACAGCGTGACATAAAGATGGCATAGGAATTAGGAAAGCTCACTCTTTACTACCTGATTTTATGTGCCACATTATTTAACATGTGAATAGCTTTGGGAATTTTAATCCTCCCACCACGCTGGGAAATCAGTGTCAGTATGAAATGAGATCATCCTAAACCAGGGATGTTTCCTAATATGCTCACATATACTCCTCCAGCTTTGCTACCTCCTAGCACTCTTCCCAAACCAGGCCCACAAGCCACATGAGGACAGTACTTCTTCATCAGGATGAGAGAAGGAAGGCAGGGAGCAGCACAGAACTGCAGGTGCAGCAAAGTAATGACTGGGACTTGTCCTCTGAATTTGTATTAGGGCTGATTTGTGGAGGTAGGGCTCACTGGCTTGAATACTCAGAGAATAAGAGGACTTTCGTAAATAGATCCTGTAAAGCAGCAAGCAGACTTGCAACACAGTCTAGGGTTGGATTTTGATTGATAATAAGACTGCATGCCTGCCACTCTCCTGTCTTTGGTTTCTTCTTGTAGCTTGTCCACATCTGCAGTAACTATAAAGAGAGCACAGGAAGTGCAAAGCATTTCAACTGCAATTGTTAGCCAGATAGTGTTGGCTGCACCAGAGAGGAGATGGTATATAATAAAACTGAGACTTTGTTATGGTGTAGCTTCAGGGCTTTGCCATCACTAAGGCACAGTCACAAAAACCATCCTTGCCAATTGGTGTGTGTGTCAGCAACAAACAGAATTAACTCCTGAATGAAGTGAACGGTTAAAAGCCTTGGAAGGCCCCCGCGGACAGGCTTAGATCATGGGCACTGCTGTGTTCTAATGATAAAGATATTTGTGTTTCATTTACAGGATTACTGAAGTTTCCTTTAATAGGACTTGAAGAGTTAAGCTGATTCCTCTCACTCCTTTTTCAGCTGCTGGCTTCCTGCCTTTCCTGTGTCAGTCATACAACCAACCTGGTGCTGAGAGCACAGCTGCTACTGGTTGTAACATTCAGAAGCACCTTTCACATTCACCAAGGTGGGAATGCGAAACAATGACAGAAGCAAAGAGTAAGGCAAGCCAATGGAGCATGTCATAACATACACACCTTCAGCACATTCTCATTCTCTCTTCCACATCTGCCAAGGGTTGTTTTCACCCTGACTCACATTCTTCTCTCTTCACTGCCTGAGCCTTTCCTCTTCTTGACATCAGTTAGCTCTATTACCCGTTTCTTCTTTGCCTTCGTAAGAACTGAGGTCAGCCCTAGAACAATGTCTGAAGGAGGCAGAAGCAGCCCCTGGAGAACTCTCTCTTGCACGTGTTTGCTGGCTGAATCACCATATTCTGTGGCCACGGAACAGATGGCCAGAGCCAGTCCTCCAGGCTGCCAAAATTGATTCACTTCTACAGACATGTAACTGAGGAGACTATCCAGCCTTTAGGAAGAACAAAACTTCCCATGTGCAGGCTAAAATGAGAGTTGAGCTTTCTGATACAGCCCATCCTTGAGGAATGGATTTACTCCCTGGGTAAATTTGTCCAGTAAAGAGGAAAGACATTTTAAAACAGAAGATTAGAAAAGCCAAATATGTTGACTCTTCCTTTTTGAGCCTGTTCCCGATAAAACAAAACACATAGGGAATGAAAGAGATTTTTCTCAGTGGAACACAGAAAGAAACCAGTATTCAAGGTAAAATATGAAGAGGGACTAACAGGCGTTTGCCCGAGCTTCCCAACAAGAACCCCATTATTTGGCTACTGTACGGGTATCTCTGATTCAGTGTGAGAAATGCACAAATAAAAGAGTTCAAGGCAAAAGGAAACGTGACTTACATGTGCTCCAGCTCTCTTTGCGTATCCTCCAAAGAAATGCCCAGCAGCACACAGAGGCCTCGTCCTATCGAACTTATTTGTTCACCACCCACTGGGGAAGGGGAGGGAAAGAAGAGTGAGGCTAAATGCACTGCCTTCGGTTATGACACAGATTAGCTACTGATATCAGCTGGCAACTGCACAACCACCATAGAAAACATCATTCTAAACCCTTCTTCTCTGTCTTAAAATTTTTAAGGAATAAAGATCACACAGAAGCCCTCTTTCCAGTCTTCCTGATGTTGGGACTTATTTCATAGAATCATAAAATCAGCTGGGTGGGAAAAGGCCTTCAAGATTATAAAATCCAACCATTCCCCAGCACTGCCAAGGCCACCTCTAACCCGTGTCACTGAGGGCCTCATCTACACGGTTTGCGAACACTTCCAGGGACGGTGACTGCAGCACTGCCCTGGGCAGCCTGTTCCAATGCCTGACTGCCTTTTGAGGAAGGAATTGTTCCCAATATCCAGTCTAAACCTCCCCTGGTGCAGCTTGAGGCCGTTTCCTCTTGTCCCATCCCTTGTTCCTTGGGAGCAGAGCCCAGCCACCTCCTGGCTCCATCCTCCTTTCAGGCAGTTGTAGAGAGCAATAAGGTCCCCCCCTAAGCCTTCCCTTCTCAAGCCTAAACCCCCCCAAGGTCCCTCAGCAGTTCCTCATTACATTTGTGCCCAGACCCTTCACCAGCTCCACTGCCTTCTGTGGACCTGCTCCAGCACCTCAATGTCTCTCATGTACTGAGGGGCCCAGAACTGAACACAGGATTCAAGGTGCAACCTCACCAGTGCCCACTACAGGGAGATGATGACTTTCCTAGTCCTGAAAGCAGATGCAGGACTTCCACATAAACATCTTGGGGATTTTAAGCATCTTGAACACAGAAGCTCCAAGCAGTGCAATAGGAGGGACCATGCAAGCCATCTAGCAGCGCACACAAGCCATGCAAGGAAGAAACTGTCATTATAAAGGCAAACCATGGGCAAAAGCAAAAGCACACACAAGCAACACAAGATGACTGCGACTGAAGTACCAGCACACGACAGCGATGCAAAGAAGCAACTCTATAGTGCCAAGGCGTGCAAACCACATCCCTGGCAATGGGATGCCACTAGTAACACACGGAAGAAACGCAAGGAGGTAAATTACAGTGCTCGACACGTGCAAGCCACAGAAGGCGACTGCAACTGCGCCGCAAACACATGCAAGCATTGCAAGACGCCTGCGACCGTAGTGTCAAAGCCACCCAAGGCGGCGACTGCACCGGCACTGCCAGCCCGTGCACGCCACGCAAGGAGCCAGCTCTCATTACACTGGCGACACATGCGAACCACGGCAGGAGGCGGCCGCGCCACACTGCGGGCACACACCGGGGACAACAAGCAAGCCGAGCAGCGCTGCAGGAGGGCCGCTGTGTGTGGGGAGGGCGCCCGCACTCGAGGCCGGCCAGGAACGGCCGGCGTTGGGGGCCGCAGCAGGGGAAGGAGACCCGCCCGCGACCCCCCTCAACCCCCGCCCTCCGCCGCTGTCCCCCCGGCGTCGGCACACCGACCTGTGACGCTGGCCTGGGCCACCCGCTGCACGATGGCCTTCATGGTGGCGCGGCCGCGCAGCGGAGGCCCGGCGCGCCTACCCGTGCGGGGAAAAGGCGGCGGCGCTAGGCAACCGCAGCCGCTCTCTGCCGGACCGCGCCGCTCACAGTGCTCCCTACCGGCTGGGAGGTGCTACCGCACGACCCCCTCGCTGCTGGCGGTAGGGAGCGGGGTCCTCTATAGGGATGGCTATAGGAACACGGGGAGGGGGGCCCACAGGAATCTGATAGTGCCTTCTGGGAAAGATGGTGGCTGTGCCCGGGATAGAAGCTCCCACAGAAGCTGGGGGTCCGGGCAGAGGCGCTAACAACTTTCCATGCAGGGAGGTGACATCTGCAAGGTTGCGGGTAGACCTGACAGACCCAGAAGTGGCTACAGGGACAGCTCCCATAGAAGCAAGGAGGTGTCTGAAGGGGAAACCCCCTTAGAAAGGAAGCCATGTGTGCGCAGAGCCTTGGGTTAGCCTCCTCAAAAGGGATTCTATGTCCATAGGGACTGGTGGGAGGCCCTGTAGAGAGCAGGGGCTGGGTGCAGCCCCTGTAGGTGGTAGAAGCCACTACAGGGAGCCGCTATAGCAACAAGGGCAAGCAGCAGAAACTGGGAAAACCACCAGCAGAAAACAGCAGCCAGGAGCAGATTCCTAAAGGGAAGGAGACAATGTCCATAAGGATCTAACCCTATAGAATGGGAGTGAGTTACAGCCGCGGCGTCTGGGTAGCAGTACCCAAGCAAGGGGAGGCAGCATGTATAAGAATAAGGGAAACCCCTATAGAAACAAGGGCCTGGAGCAGAAAACATGGTAAGTTTTCAGCTTACATCAGTATTTCTGCATTTGTAATTCATCTCTTGGAAGCTTTTATTTGAAGGATGATTAACAACTCTTGAACCAGAAAGATTAAACCATGTTCCTTCCCGTTTACTAATCTTTAAATCATCCATTTCAGAGGTGATCAGAGGAGCCATCCTGGGTACAAGTACGTCCTGCACACCAACTTCACAAGCAAAGCCACCAGGGCCACCTGGTCAGACCGCTGGCCACAGCACAGTGAGGTGACAACCAGCCTCATCTACACCTCGCAGCACAGCTAGTTGGGCCCAATTCATGGTTAGCAACTTCAATACACGTGCGAAGAGCAGTGACAATCCGAGCAAAGCCTCCAAGTCCTGCCGAGCTGTGTCCCAGATGGAGCTGTTGTTTCAGCCATGCAGGAGAAGAGTTTCCCACTGACGGGCTGGTGCCAGGATGACTCTCGGAGGTACCAGCACAAAGTCCTGAGCTTGCAGACTGCTCAGTTTTTGGAAGGAGGGCTGTTGTCAGGATAAAAGTATGACGTCACGCGCCTGAGCAGCCGAGTAATGGGAGGTTCAACATCCCTGTGCGTTATTACTGTTGTCACTGTAAATCCTAAAGCTGTTTCTCTCGTGTGTATTTCCTGCCTGAGTGCTGGGTTTGCCTGAAGATCACTTTCATTCCCTAAGGAATAAGAGGGGAAGAAAAAAAGAAAAAAAAAAAAGGAAAATAAAATAAAAAAGAGCATAGCAATAAAAACATTTTATTCCTTCGTCATTGAAAACAGCAGCCACATGGGCTTCTCATTGCTTATTATCAAGATGTGAGTAATAGATAGCAAGGATCTGCTGACTGTATGGACAGAAAAAAGGATTCACCGGGGTAAGTTACATTGCTGCACTGATGCTGGACTAACATTGGTACTGCTGTGGCAGCAACTGCAAACAGCCTTCATGTTACCCACGGTACAGCTACCTCCATGCTACTACACCTTAATAAGAAGCAGAATGCTGAGCAAGAGCAACACAGAGCTGACAGGATGGGAAAGGAAAGACTATTTCAGTGGGAAAGGAATGATCACCTAGTCCAACTGCCTGAGCAATTCAGGGCTGACCAAATGTTAAAGCATGTTATTAAAGGCACTGCCCAAATAAACACTGACAGACTTGGGGCATCGACCACCTCTCCAGGAAGCCGGTTCCAGAGTCTGACCACCCTCTCTATAAAGAAATGCTTCCTGATGTCCCGTCTGAACGTCCCCAGGTGCGGCTTTGAATCATTACCACACTGCAAATAAAGCGACAAAGCACATGCTTTCCCCCTCAAAGCGGGATTTCGCTTCCCTCACGTCGATCCTCCACGGCACGCCAAGAGCCGCGGGGCTCACACCGAGCCAGCAGGAGCCCGCTCCAGGCACCCTGCCGGGCCCTGACAGCTCAATCGCCTCAGGCAGAGCCCTCGCACCCGGCAACCACAACTCCCCGAAAGCCGGGCGGACAGCCCAAACAAGAACAAGAAGGCCCTCGTGGCTGGCAATGTCCTACTCGGGGCCACAGGGGGTGCCCGAAACCCGCCCCCAGCCAACTCCCACAGCCAATCCCCGTCCCCAGCCAACTCCCTCAGCCAATCGCTGCCCCCTCCTCCAAGCCCCGCCCCTCCGCTAGGCCCACCCTCGGCCACCTCACGCACCCGTCACCGCCCCACGCCCCGCCGAGGTGACCCCCGACGGTGCGTCCGGACTCGGTGCCGAGTTCGCCCGTACCGGACGCGGACGCGTCCCCGGTCTCGCCGCCGCTGTTCATGCTGTAGTGCAGCATGCCTCCCAGTATGGTCCAGCCGCCCATGGAGTACAGCAGCGCCGCCCGCGCGTTCCACACCGCCAGCCGCATCTTCCTCCCGGGCATGGCAACACCCGCGCACGCTGGTCGCGCCCTGCCGCCAATGGGGCGGTGCGCACGGCGGGGCGGAGAGCGCCGGTGCGCGCATGCGCCCGGGCTGCGGGAAGGGAGCGGCCCCAAGATGGCGGCCGGGGGACCGCAAGATGGCTGCGGGGACGCGGTAGAGGAGATGTGCGCGCCTCCTTGTCTCCAGCAGGACGCACGCACCCCAGTAACGTGTTCACAGATAGAAAGGAGACAGGCCAAGTCCACTGCACATGCAGCTGAATTGAGGGGAGCACTAAACAGTAATGCTCTCACCCAGTTTTATTTTTAGTTAATACAGGCCCCTGGCTGCTAAAAAGACACCTTCTAAGAACATGCACCGTTACAAATCAAGATAAAGACTGGTAAAATCCATTCTGGCTAAAACATCCTTCATCTCTAATTACAGTGTATGAAAAATGTGGAGTGAAGAGACCAAAAAAAGGGAATACAAATAAATTAAAATCTAGAAGGGCCAAGTAAAAAACTGTCCCTGCGCATTTCTTTCATTTAATACTTAAAAACCTTTAAAAAAGGGAGAGAAGGAAATGTAAAATGAATCGCTCCATTTCTGTTATCCACATGATCTATGTAACTTTTGCTCTTGCTTCTGGGTTTGACTGAAGTCACACTGCACTGGAAACCGCCAGCTTTTTGAGGTGGTCCATGAATACCTGGAGACTCACATCATCCGTCAGGATTGGAGCTCCCGATTCCTGCAGACGCATAAAGCAAGAATGACCCTAAAGCAGCGGTGCTAACACTGGGGACTTACCGAAAGCAAATCAGATGTCAGCGCTCTGAGGTAATTCCCTGCTGAATCAACCACCTCTTTTCCTTCAAAGGACAGATGGCAAGAGGAAAGATGCTGCTCTTTGGCAGCAGTTCTGACACTCTCCTCTAGTGCAATCCCAAAAAGAAAGTCTTTTCTGTCTAAAACATTGCTGCCCAAAACAAGGTAAAGAGGATATAAAAATCCGGTATTCTCAAGTAAAATACATCTGCATGTATCTACACTCAAGGTACTCTCTCCAGAATGCTAAATACACTGTGACCTAAGAGTTTTAAGTCATATTTATAGGGAAAGTGTGCAGATAAATTTTTTCATCAGGTCATCTGAAACCTGTAAGAACATGCTCTACATCGAGTTAGCTGCTCACTTCAACAGCAGCCACCACAGAGAATGCTCCTGGTCTGCCTGGGACCCACATGTAACTGGGACACAGGGATATCAAAGGGGCAAAGCACTCTTTGTGGATACCACTCTTCTCCTGCCACTGTTTATTTTACCGGTTGCACAGAAATCTAACCTCCTGAGCTGGTAACTCCATTACCGGATCCTTTGGCACACAGAAATAACCTTGTTTCTTTGCACTGCAAAGCGCTGTAAGATTTTCAGATCCAGTCAGGTTTCTGCAAAAAGCTCTTAGGTAAGAAGCAGAGAACAAATGTAACCTGCTCGTGCTTTGTGCCATGTGGTGAATTGGGGTGCCTGCTATGTGGACAAATCTGTAAATGTGCATCATTTTATGGCATTCTATACATGAGCAGCTCTTCCATTGCTTACCTGTCCCCATGCATAGAGGTTATTGTGGGTCTGAGAAGGGTTCACTTTAGACAAGAGGAACCGGGCCTATTAAGACAAAACGTTAGAGAAGTAAATGTAAGATGTTAAATGACAGCACTCTCAGCTGCTCAAGACTTCTTATTGCCTTAGGTCCATGACTAGTGATGTCCCTCTGCTTTTGCAAGCAAAGGACTAATTTAACATAATTGGGTTTTAAGTCCAGAAATAGCCCTGCTCCACAGACAACTTGTCTCCAAGGGCCACTCACCTGGCAGAGCAGCTCTGGTTCCATGCGACACAGGCATGTCACCAGCACTGTCCCTCACGTGCCCCCATCTGCTCTTCAGCAAAGAGGTCAGTGTAGGAACAGCATGACATGGTCACATCAAAAATGAATACCAAATCTTTTGTTTCAGAGCATCAGTTCCTGCCTCTTCACTGCTATAAACAAACCAGGCATAGACAAGCATAGCACAATTGTAATTCCAGGAAGAGTATTTTATATCCTCACTTGGCATTGGAGACTAAAGGAACAGACGGTCACACTGTCCATGCAGGCTAACTGCACTCCTGTGTTGGGTAAGTTTAGATATATATCCAAAGCATTTCTTTCCCAGCTCTTTGCAGAATAAAAAGATATTTAACCTGGCGTTTTGGTTTTCTGGGGCTTTTTTTTTTCCATTCTCATTTTTCAAAAGCATATCCAGCAAGTGATTGTCTTACTAAAAGACAAAGTTGTAGTAAAAGCTCATCAGAAAATATGCAAGCTCTGTACTTCAAAGAGCTAAATTACCACTGTATTTAACTTACAGAACCATCCTTCTAAAGTAAAGCAGAGAGACAGCTATTTGCTCTATTCAACAGAAAGATCTCCTCAATAAACCTCCTTACCTGACTGCCCCCATGTTCCGTGTGGATGTAACGAGGCATCGGGAATCTGGTCTGCAAGATTTCCTGGGCATCATCCAGTGGGGCTTGTAATAAGTGCTTGAAGTTTTCATATTCAGGCATCTCTTGGTAACCAGCTTTCTGCCACTGTGCAATAGTCTATTGACAGGACAGGGAGGGGATACAAAACTAGTAGAGGTGTCTGCAAACCTCCCCTTTTTAACCTGCATGATTTAAGGCAGCAGAACACACACTTTTCACTACCTCTGGCAATAACATCATTTAGTTTCTGTCCCCGAATTGAACAACAGGCCTTAGGGTCCATATGTACCTATCAGTTGCTCTGTACAGATGCAGGTCACACACTTAGCTCTTCTTTTGTCTATATTTTACACAGTTTCTGAGCATCTTGCTCTCCAACAATATGTAGAAACTCTTTAAGGTAACTCTTTGTCATTGTTGACTCAAGTGTTCAACTCCCTTCATGTCAATAGGGTATCACTGCACACCTCTCAAAGGGTACTAATCCCATATGGAATGAAGTCAGGAGCTAATAATGGAGCTGCCACAAACTAACATGCCCAACTTCAAGTATCCTAATAACAGTTGTTAAATATAAGTGAAGTAGCTCAGTTCAAAAACAAAGAGAAGAGTTAAAATGCTTCCCAGTATTTAAAAGCAAAACCTGGAAAAACCCATAATCCATTTCTTTAAGAGCAGCAGTACAAAACCCAGCAACCAAGTATGGCACGTAGCTGAAAATCAAACTGTATCTGCATGTTAAACTGGAGCTCTGCCCTGCTTAGTTCCAAGCTTTTCTGACCTTCACCAGGTATGGTAAGGGACCACCTTCATTACCAAGTGTCCTGGTAATGGACACTTGGAAGTAGGAAGAAAATTAACTCTTATCTCATCACAAAAAAGGACACCAAACTAGCATGAGAGCTGTTTCTTAGTGCAGAACACATCCTTAGTGACTCCAGTTGGACTATTTGTTAGGAGACTGGGGAGGGAAACTGTATTAAAACTGGCAGCACATATGCAATGTCATTATGTTAGTGTGCAAGCCAAGTGCAAATAAGTGCAAGCAGCTTATTTGGTACTCACAGTGATGCTGTCTGCATGTATGGCAGGAGGGAAGGTGTGCAAATAGAGAAAGAATGTGTTTCAACATACCTCACCAAGGTAGATAACTATCTGGAAGAAAGTATCCATCAGTAAGATTCTGTCAGGAAGAATACTGCTGCTGTCCAAAAGCACTGGCTGGGGAAATAAACAAAGTCAAAATCATAGAATCAACCAGGTTGGAAAAGACCTTCAAGATCATCCAGTCCAACTGTTCCCCTAGGGCTGCCAAGGCCGGCCACTAAACCATGTCACTAAGGGCCTCATATACACAGTTTGTGAACATTTCCAGGAATGGTGATTACACCACTGCCCTGGGCAGCCTGTTCCAATGCTTGACTGCCTTTTGTGGGAAGAAATTGTTCCCAATATCCAGGCTAAACCTCCCCTGGTGCAGCTTGAGGCTGTTTCGTCTTGTCCCATCCCTTGTTCCTTGGAGCAGAGCTCAGCCACCTCCTGGCTCCATCCTCCTGTCAGGTAGTTGCAGACAGCAATAAGGTCCCCCCTGACCCTCCTGTTCTCCAGACTAAACCCGTGCCAGGTCCCTCAGCTGTTACTCATCACATTTGTGCTCCAGACCCTTCATCAGCTCCGTTTCCCTTCTCTGGCCCCGCTCCAGCACCTCAATGTCTCTCATGTAGTGAGGGGACCAGAGCTGAACACATGATTTGAGGTGCAGCCCCACCAGTGCCCAGTACAGGGCACAGTCACTGTGCTGGCCCTGCTGGCCACACTATTGCTGATACAGACCAGGATGCTGTCGGCTTTCTTGGCTACCTGGGCACGCTGCAGGCGCCGCTAAGCCCTCAGAACTGTATTAACCCTCACAGTTGGTCAAACAGCTTGCTTGGCCCAGGCCATATAGACATAACTCCACCAAAGGCTGCTCAGTCCATGCAAACACCTTGCAGAGCACGGTCAGCCTTCTGGAGCATCCCTGTATGGAGCAGTGAGTTATCAGCTGCTGTCTGAAGTGCAGGATGCAAGAGAGTGATCCTATGGCTATCCATGTTTAATTTCAAATTCTCTTGAACAAAAGTACCTCAAAAATAAGAAGAAATAACGTGTGACCTCTGAGAGATGCTGCTAAGGAAGTTTCAAAGCATTACTCCAGCAGCTGTTGCATTTCTTTCCCACCAGACACGTTCCTTCGAATGCGTCTGGTGGGAAAGCTGTCAGCTTAAGGGAATCTGTGTCTGTCCACTGAATAGTTAAACAACTGAAAACAAGCAGCTGGTGAGAGATTATGATCTGGAAAGGCTGAGGCTTGCTGACTTACAAAGTGGATGTGGCAGCCTCTGGTGTGCGGAAACAGACTAAAACATTCACTGGACGTTGGGGGGCAGGAGCAGTGGCTTGGCAAGGGGGAGGGGAACAGGTTTAGGGGTTTTTTGCGTGTTTTGGGGTATTAATTTAACCCAAGATGTAAGCTTACTGAAAACACTATTCAGATTCTACATTGCCCCATCCCATCCTTTTAATAATTGCCTCAATTAAAAAATATATAAGGGCCTTTTTACTGAAATACTGTTACTCTGACTGAATACTCATTATTTTGGATTAATCCACCTCTTCCTGTTAAACAGGGACTCACCTCAGGAGGGCCATGGAAAGAATAAGCATAAAGGATGGGCTGGATCATAATGAGAGACTGGGTCAGATCTTGCCTAGCAAAGTGGTGACGGTAGTAAGAAGATTCATCTGGGCTGTTATTGAAGACTTGCAGTAATGGGGAGCGTCGCAGATGGAACATGAACTGCACCAGAAAGATGAGTGAGAGGAGACATTTCAGCAAGTTGACAAAACGTCTGCACCCAAGTCCAATCTTTCTGAACAGCAAATCCCCTTACTAACTCCTCAGAGTTCTCTCCTTTGCAGGAGCAGCCCACCAAATTAAAAAAGCATCTGTTCCTCCCCTCTTGAAGCTGATAAATGGCACAAGATGTTTTATCATCACTCACACTCACCCTGGCATGCTTTTCCCATACTGTGGGAAGTGATGTTCTTACCTGGGGATACAAAGAAAATGATTCTGACAATCTGAAGGAGTTGGGATCATCTTTGTTGTATTGTCCAAATTTCTGGCACTGTTGGAAGCAAAACGGATACTTTGGTTATTTCTATTTTTTAGTTTTACTTCTTTCTTGGAATTGACACTTTTTTTGAAGGATGTTCTTTTTGTTGTTTTTAAACAGAGCAACCAAGGCATGAACATGACAATAGCAAGTAATATAAAATTTACAGCCTATTTTTCTTTAAGTCAGTGGTTTCTGTGTCTTACTGGAACAAGAATGATGATTCGATCTATTTATCTATTTACATATATTAAATGGAGATTTGAAATTATCTGAGAATGAAAGAAATAGTGCTTCTAGAACTACCCATTTCTTTTTTTCCATTACATCAGGCATACTATCTCATACCTTAGCTGCTTTGTACACTATGAAACACCTCTGCAGCAACTCCACTTCCTTCTAGAGCAGCAGCAGCTGCATTTCGCCATCTGCTTCACTGAAAATAAGCAGTATCAAATGGTTTGAGGAATTTAACCATACATGACTCCACAATCATTTCCGCATGCATCATGCCCATGTGCGTTTTGACACTCAAATCTTTATTTGATACTGGCCCTGTTTTTTTAGTATCTGATCTGTTAGTATCAACTCCACATGGGTGTTTGGACAAGGCCAGAACTAATTTAGGCAATCAGGCTTGTGCAATTCAAAGCAAAAGACAGTATGAAGCTGCTGAAGTAATTACTACCCCGAACTTGGCACCAGTGAGCCCACACCTGAATGCTCTGTCCAGTTTTGGGCTCCCCTGTGCAAGACAGACATGGATATACTGGAGTGAGTTTAGCAGAGGCCACCAAGCTGGTCAGGGGCTGTAGCACCTCATGCAGAAAGAGAGGCTGAAGAAGGTGGTTTTGTTCAGCCTAGTGAAGAATGGGATTAGGGAGTCATGTTGCTATTTGGTAGCTGTAGAGGGGATGGGAATCACAGTGATCAAACATTGGAACAGGTTGTCAAGAGAAACAAGACGAACACTGTCCTTGGGGATCTTCAAAACTCAACAAGAGCTAGAACAACCTGTTCTAACTTCAAAGCTGGCCCTATTCTCAGCAGAGGGGTTGAACCAGAGACCTCTTGAGGTCCCTTCCCACCTGCAGTATTCTGTGTTTCACTGTCACTTCTGTAATCTCAGTTTAACCCTTTCAGCGTGATGGGATGTTTACCTGCCGTATCCCAAATTCGCTGATCATACTGGCTACTGAGCTATTGTGTACTGCAACTGTATGACCATAATCAGAGCACAAAAGAAGCAAGTCAATCTGGAAAGAGAATCCTGTTCTCATTTCCAGAGACCATTTTTACTAGAATTGAGAATACACCCAACTGCAGTCTTTGGGTCTTACCAGTCTGATAAGCTGTCTGTCCAGCCACCGCAGAACATCAGGTCCCTCCTCAGATTCAGCTCTGTACACTCCCAGTCGTGCCATCAGCACAGCGGCTGCTTCTTGGTCAAACGCAGCTTCTATGTGCTGGAGCTGACTCTGTGCATCTGCCCAACTATAGGGTTAGTGAAGGTTAGTGCTACATGCATCCACCTTCAGCAAAACTCAACCCAGATTCAACCTCCCTGTGCCAAACACTCCACAGCCAGTGCACGCAACAAAAAGCTAGATGAATTCCAGCACAAACTGCATCTTCAGTTTCTGCCATTCTGCCGAAGGACTGGCAGCAGATACTCACTTTCTGGCTATGGTGGTGACACGAATGCGTTTCTGCGTACTGGAGTGTTGATACTGAGTGACAAACTGCACTGCCCCTCGGCCTCCCTGAGGTATCGGTGCGTTGTGCTGCAAATAAAACAAGGTAAGCCTTCAAAACAGGGAGGCTTTTCCATAACAGTAAACTACAGAGAACTGCACTGCAGGGAATCATTTGAGCAGTCACAGAGTTAAGAACAAGGTAGAGATGGACCAGAGAAGAGAGACGCATCTATTAACATTGTGTTTTCCAGCAGCCCTTAGAATCAAGTGGTGTTGGGCCCATTTAATATTGGGTGTGACACTGACTCAGCTTGTCCCTTAAAGGATGGCAGCCATTTATCTCTATAGCAATGGACTTAAGAACGGCAGTAGAAGGTCTAAGCAAAGGGGCTGTGATTCTACAATCCTATTCCAAACAGCAACAAATTCACACAGCAGAGAAGAAAAAAAGACAGACGTGTGGAACAGAATCCTTTTGGGGTAGCTTTCCTGGCTTCTAGCTGCCACATGCTCAGAAGTTTCTCCAGCCAAAAGTTACTTATGAGCTATCAAGTTACTACAACTCCATTGCTATTTAAAAGTATAATTTCATTCTCCACAGTATTTATATTTATATTCTCCACAGCACCTACTGGCAAAAAATGACAATTGTTTTCTTTGTTAAATAAATACTATAGGAAGAAGACAAGGAAAGAATTCAGGTTTTGTACAGAACAAAAATATTAGGCAATTTTTGCATATGAAAACAACTTCGGAGACTATTTCTTTAGCACAAAACACTTGGTGGCTTTGCAGCCATCCATCTGCCACACAGGGGATGTCACTGCACTTTCTGGCCCGGTAACAAAGAGTGGTGTGTGAAAAAAAAAGACCAAAAATCTAGAGAAGCCAGGACTGACCTGATTTACCACTTCAAAGTAAATGGCCAGAGTTGTGCTGGGATCCAAGCTACAAATTTTCCATTGAGAGGTTCCTCCAATTCCAAGCTCCTGCACAGGATCAAAAAGAAAGCAGCATTTTTCTCTCTAGCAGCAGATAAGGGAAGCTTATATCATACTTTGAGCAGAAGTACAAGTAATAGCAGGCATTCCGGATCTGTTACCTTTTGGGTGTGAATGAAGTTACTGAAGGCCACAGTTAAAGAAACCTTTATGGGGCAAGAATTCCATCTAGGAAAGACTATCTATTCCTAGGGATGTTTCCAAATTGTTCTTCTCCTTGAAAACTCTGACATTCTAGCTGAGCTGTAGGTCTAGACAGCAACTTTGCACTGTTCATTTACTTCTTTGTTACAGATTTTTCCATGTCAGAAACTTACGCTTTCAGAGACACATGGCCCTTTAGCATTCAGGGATATGCATGGTCCAATAGCTCCTGCAATTTTCAGCTCCCTAGAGGTCTAGAACAAGGTAAAAAAGAGTTGTTTGGTTTGGGTTTTTAAAATCACCAGCACTTTTCTTTCCTAATTAATGTCATCCAGTGAAACTAATCTCTAACCTTCACGTCCAAACATGCTCCAAAAGCCATCCGAAATTCCCCGTTGAATCCTTTGTTAAATACCCGCTGGAAGGTCTGCTTGAAGAGGGAAGTGTTGAAGGAGTCTCCCATCACCATGTGTCCTCTGGGAAAGAAAAAACAATACATAAAGGAAGTGAAGCAACTGGGAACTGGAAGTAAATCACAAAGAATATGTCCCTCCAGCTCTTATGCATGCGAACACATGCAGACTTGTTTTAAAGCATGCCTTTACATAGGTAAAATTCACATCAGGGAGTGCAGATTCATGGATGCCTCCTCCAAAGCCAGACATGTTAATGCTCCACCTTGGGCAGCTTGCTTTCTCAACTACATTTCCTGCCCATCCCTCTAGCTATCTTAAAAATGCTCATGCTTCACCAGTTAGAAATACTTCCACTGAGGAAAGAGCTTTGCTCAGCCTGCTTTCCTTGATCAGGGCTGGAACCAGCCACATTACAGACAGGATGCCTGCAGGTGCATGGGTCTGTGTTGTGCCTGCCCAAAGTGCCTTGGTAAACCCAGGCCTGATCAGATAGAGCTTAGGAACACAACCAACAGGTCACACAATCTGCTACTTACTGCACACTACATGATTACTTGCAAATACCTTGCTCAAACCCTCCTTTGACTCCCTAGACATAATGCTGATAAGACATGCTGAGCACCCAAAAGGCCTGGTTTAGCACACAGCCATCCTCACAGAAATCATAACTGGTTTCAGTGATACAGAACACGAGACATTTACCCCTTAGAGATGTCACTTAAAACTAGACCCGGGGAAGCCAAGAATCCCTGGAGAAAGCACAAGTGAGCTGTTAAGCAGACAGAATTTGGCCCAGACAAGGAAAGCTTCTACCCACAAAGCCTGACAGTCTGCTCTTATGATGGCACTTCAGTCATGCACACACCACAAAGCATGGCGTATCTATCTCATAAACTCTGGAAAGGATACTTGCTATCTCCCAAGGAGGCAAGAAGCATTTGCAAAGGACATGTTGCACCATGCTTTAGAATACCTTTCTCAAAGCAGGACATGGAGTTTTCTACCAGCAGTGCTAATTCACATGCTGTTTTGAGACTTCAGAAATGAGGACTTGGGATCAGGTGAGGTTTGCCATATAACTCCTGGCAAATTCAAACCACAGTTTAGAAAAGACTGGTAAAAATCTCACCCTTTTGCAAACTTAACTGCTTTCTGAACTGTTGGCCCCCTCCAAAACAACAACAAAATAAAGCACAGGTGCCACCCTTGTGCTCTCCTGCTGTGAACATACCCAGTGAGGTTTGCACAACACTTCATCTCCAGCAGTCCAGTCTGATCCAAGGCACAGGCATAGATGTCGATGCAATGCCCGTTGGCTGCAGCGCGATTAGCCAGGGTCTCGTAGTGCTGGGGAAACACACATGGTGGTCAGGATGCTGCAATAGGCAGTTTTAATACTGCTCTCCAGCTGAGGCCAACCCATGAAACACAAGGTTCAAATGATGTGATTACCAGTGCCCTGGTAGCTAAATAGTTCTGCTCTTACTGCTGGAGCATGCTTCTCCCTCCAAGGAAGTTTGCGCTTGGATGAGCTTGAGTTGCATGTCAGAGGTGCCATACTGGTTTCTGTAAGTTGAGAGGCACATTCATGTCTGACATTTTTACCATTTTAACTGTTTTGTTTTTTTTTTTCTCATAGAATCCCAGACTGGTTTGGGTTGGAAGAAGCCTTAAAGCTCATCCAGTTCCAACCCACTGCCATGGGCAGGGACACCTTCCACTAGACCAGGTTGCACCAAACCCCATCCAACCTGGCCTTGAACACCGCCAGGAATGAGGCAGCCACAGCTTCTCTGGGCACCCTCTGCCAGCGCCTCAGCACCCTCACAGTAAAAGATTTTTTCCTACTATCTGATCTAAATCTCCTTTCTGTCAGTTTAAAGCCATTCCCCCTTGTCCTGTCACTACCTGCCCTTGTAAGAAGTCCCTCTCCAGATTTCTTGCAGGCCTCCTTTAGGTATTGGAAGTCATAGGTCAAGAAGACAAAGAACACTTTCTGGAAGTGAACATTCCTTGGAAGACAGCTTTTCTCCTCCCCAGAACGAGATACAATGATGAACAAACTCTCTACCCACCATCAGCTAAGAAACCATACTGAAATACTTCTTTCTCTGAGAAGGCACAGGACCGTACTGGAGAGATAACTAGAAGGAAGTGTTTTTTACGCTTCCCTTGACCACTCTCATAATTTAACATACCCAAAAGGCTCAGACACTTCAAGGACAACCATGCAAATATCTGGACATAGAGTTCCCACATCCAGAGAATGGAATATATTTGTTCTGTGTGGAAGGACACTGAGCAGCTGTCAAAATAGGAGTGTAGGTTTGTGTTACATACTTTCCCCTCATTTAGTGCTCTGACACAACATTCAGGTTCTGTTTTTAAACATGCCCAGCAGGCACAAGCACCTACTTTGGTGGCCTTCTTCATGAACCTTGCATTGTCCTTCTCTATGTCGTGCCAAGAACGGATGGGTGTTTTCAGCTCATCTCCTACCACCATGCCTGGTCCTTGTGTTGGTGGCCCACCTGTAAACAGCATTATTCTGGCCCCTGTGTTTGGAAATGTGCCCTAAAATAAAAATAAAGACTTATGTTAAGGGGGAAGGGGAGGGAAAAAATTATTAGATGGCAACCAATGCTTTAGGGACCTGTCTCTGCTAGAGGCCACCTCGATAAATAGCAACGCGTTTGCTGACAGTCACAGCACTCTCACGTCTAGACTCAAGCTACGTCAAGCTTCATGTCTTTGCAACAGGAAGCAAGCAGTTTCTGTTCTTTTTACTTACATCTTAGATGACGGTCAAATAAACCCAGTGCATCCTATCACCTCCACGTGGTGATGCACATGAGAATCAGAGACCTTGAAACACCTGCGTATTTTATCATTTAGATGGAAACTCCCAGCCCACATGTCAAATGTTGTAGAGGCAAACTGCACCTCTACAGCCAATGTAACTGGGCCACAACCAAGGTGGACTGACACCTGCACACCTCTCAGCAAAGACTGACAGGTGCTTACTTTGACCACATCATCTCAAGCAGCAGCATTAAGAAAAGTACCTCCAGTAAACCAACTGCAATCGAAAGAGCTACTCCAGTGGAACGTAAAGGCCTCTTTCCCTGGGTCACTGGCCATGGATCCCTTTGCAGTTCTCCAAGCAGATCGGTTAAATTCATGTCAACCTTATGTACTGGCTTCAAAAACCTGCAAAAACCCAAATAAAATGTTTTCCTGCTTAGAAGTTTAGAGAAGAAAGTGCCTCTTTGTTCCTGGCACACTGAAATTGCACTGAGTTATCAGAAGCAAAAAGTCACATGGCATGTGCCCTTCTTACATCCACACTTCCCAAGGCCTTTGCAAAATACAAGAATAGATCAAAGCAAGACATCAGGAACTGACAACAAGCCAAAGTCACATCAAGCATAGGAAAGAACTCCAGTGGTGATTTAGTCTACCAAAATGCACAAAAGCTGCCACTGAACGATAGAAGCTGATAAAGACAAAAACTGTATTGAGCAGAGACAGATACAGCTTTACAGCTCAGGGATCACTTTTGCTTGTCAATCACTTTTTGGACTTTGCTGGGCCAGGGGTAGGAGGTGGTATGCAGGATTGTTAAGATCAGCCCCACCACTGGCTGCTCAATCAAAAAGACAAGCCCCTGCTCTAAAAAACTCCTGAACAATGTGCTTTCCAAAGACAGCTACTCTGTTTTTCAAGTAGAAACCTAGACTGAATGTCAGTCGTGTTCTTGCAACTGCAAACCTAAGACACTACAGTAAGTCTGATACACTGCCAGCAGCTCTGGTAAATCCCATCCATACCTGGCATCTGAAACAGAGATATAGCTGTGACAAGAGAATGCCATTTAAATCTTCTTACAAAGATTCTTCTTGGGAAACCCAGGTTTATAAATGTGATGCCAAAGGGACATAAAACATCTGCCCTGCTCTTCTCCTGTGCAGGTGCAGCTTACCTGCTTGAAATAACGGGTTGCTCTGGAGTCTGAAGAGGTCTTCCCTGTTGAATGGGCACAGCTGGCCTTGAAAGTCCAAGCATATCCTGGAGAAAAGTGAAGAGGAGGCGGAGATGTATTATTTAACCACTAAACATTATTTGCTGTCAAACCCTGAGGCTGCAATACTGTAACATTAAATACATTCAAAATCTGTGCAATTATTAATTGTTGTACTCCCATTAGGAATGAACCAATGAGCCCATATGTGGGGTACACAAACTGTATTTTGGACAAGCTTCAAAGGCAAGAAGCCCAGTGCCTGAAAGACCAGCAGTGGTGTCAGCAGAGTCAACAGGAACAAATCACTGGCCTAAGACATGACAGAACATACCTGTATTTGCTTAGCTGTCAGGTCCTTTGTGCCCCTAAACACGTAGCTCTTGGAAATCCCTTCACAGCTCAGCTCATGAACCTGGATCATTCTGCCAAAAGTGATAAGCCCCACCAGAGCATCAGCAGGCAGCAGACTCAGGGACATCTGGAGGGACTCCTTCAGTGCCTGCAAGTCCTCCTCTTCCAAACACGTGTCAACAACATACAGGAAGATCAATGGTGTCTGTGGACCTCGCTGATGTGGAAAGAGATGCATTTACTGGGTGTGTACATATGCCAGGTGACACTTCTTCATGCCTCCAGACATGTTATTTATTTGCATTATCTTAAGGAAACCTAATATACATAATCTGTCACAAATAAGACAGTTCTGGGGGGTTTCAAACTTGCCTATTATTCACTTACCTGCACGATATATTCAATTGTTGAAAACTGAGGCATAAGCTCTGCTGGTTGATTGACTTCAGATATGCCTGCATATGCTGGAGGGAACTGAAAAAGAGAACAAAAAATTAGGACAGGGAAGTTGCAGGACAGAAATGTAGACCGTCTCTGCAGTACAGAGGCTGCCCTGCTCATGATGTGGTTATTCAACTCTTTATTTACTGCCACTGCATCAACCTGATTCATTTATGACAAGAGACCCACAGTGCTGTTTTCCAAAGCACAGACAAGTTCCCAGCAGTATGGACAGCTGCTCAACCCAGTGCAAATAAAAGGCAGGACTAAATCAGTGACTATACGATAGCTGGAATTCATTTAGCCACATGACAGTGCTGATGGCAAAAGTCTACTCAAATCTAATGAATTTCATACTCAACAAGAACAGTAAACATCAAGTGCAAAAACCACACTGAGAACACATAGGACATAGTGTGGAACACATGGGACATGGGACAAAGATAGCATTATTATCTCCTTCCTATGCTCTGCATGCTGGCAAAACTGAACTCAGGACAGACAAGATGTCAGGTAAAACAGACCCATTACCAAGTACTCTGTTCTGGGTACATCAGGAGAAAAGGCCAAGGGAAGGAATCTAGAAAAGTGGAATTTTATGCTGAACATCCTTTGCCAGGGATGTTCAATAAAATGTTCACTGAAAAGACGAAAGGGGTGATGCTTTGTCCAACTTACCTGATTTCTCTGAAAACAGAAGTTACAAGCCCAGAGCTTGGCCCGATAGTCAACCTGGCTGCAAGTGAAAGATGAAGCATTAGTATAACCACAGGACTGATTTTACAGCACAGCTTCACAATTGCCTATGCTGGTTCACAGCACTGAGGAAGAAACAGAATACCACACAATCAACTTGAATGACAAAGAGTTTTAGGGATCCAGACTCCTGTTCTATTGCCAGAAAGTCCATCAGCTCACCCAGCCCTGCAACTCCAGGCTTGTCAGCATGACAGACCACTGACAGCTCTCTGGAGCATAGGTTTGGCAGACAAAGGTCTAATCATTGTTTCACTACACTTAGACTTATTTCAGTCATCTTATTGTTTGTACAGCTATAGCACACAAGTACTCCAGTCACAGAGCAGCAGGAGCCACTCACCCAGATCCTGCACAAACACTGAACAAATAGGCTGTTCCCTGCCCCAAAGAGTTTACTTAGCTCATTACAACATCCTGGAACTGCTGGTGCAGTAAAGCCTGGCCATACTCTTGGTTTATGGGCTTGATCTCTTTCTGCTTCCTCTTACTGTCCTTCCCTGCTTTTTCTCAGCCCAACATTAATCTCCAAGTATGTATGATCATAACATGATCTTGGGACCAAGACTCTTCCTCTTGAATTGTCAGCAAAACTTCAAAGACAACTGTGATGCTCATAGGGGAGCTGACCTACAAGCAGCAGGAAACCAAGTGAACATCACAGCCCAGAGAACAATATCAGCATAACTAGCATCTTTGTTTAAGTTTCATCATTCATCACAAAATCCTTGGCCATTTTTGTATTGTCTCTGCCTTAATGGTCTCCCTAAAGGCACTCCTCTCTCCTCTGATTCTGGCAGCTCTAGTAACGGGCTGGCATTCAACATAATGCATACATGGATTTTAGGGATGTGGAACTGCTTGAGTGAATCCAGAGGAGGCCAAGGAGATGCTCCAAGGGCTGGAACAGCTCTGCTCTGGAGACAGGCTGAGAGCTGGGCTGCTTCAGCCTGGAGAAGGGAAGGCTCCACAGACACCTTAGAGCAGCTTCCAGTGCCTAAAGGAGGCAATAAGAAATATGGAGAAAAGCTTTTGACAAAGGCAGGTAGTGACAGGACAAAGTGGTTTTAAGTTGACAGAGGAGAGATTGAGATGAGATATTAGGCAGAAATTCTTCCCTGTGAGGGTGCTGAGGCCCTGGCACAGGGTGCCCAGAGAAGCTGTGGCTGCCCCATCCCTGGCAGTGCTCAAGGCCAGGCTGGACACAGGGGCTTGGAGCAACCTGCTCTAGTGGATAGTGTCCCTGCCTGTGGCAGGGGGTTGGAACTGGGTGAGCTTTAAGGTCCCTTCTGACACAAACCAGTCTGGCATTCTATCATTATATGACTTCAACAAACCCACGATATCTGACTGAAAGAGGCCGCCAAGCACTAAGCAGAGAAAAAGAGGAATAAGGAAGCAGCAAAGCTCAGATAAAAACTAGGTATTATCCATCCTCTATTAACATCCCCAGCCAAGAAATTCATACCAGAGTGGGTTTAGCACTGCTTTGCAAGTTGGCCTGCTACAAAGCACCGGCTCATACTGCACAGGCGGCAGGTCAAGACGCTCCTTCAGTGGGGTAAGAAGACAGGCCAGGGGCACAACCATCCTCGTGGCCTCCAGCCTGCTTGAGGGCCACACATTCCAGCTGAAACGCACACCATCACGCTCCTCATTTTGCTGGATGAACTCCAGGTATGTCGCCATGGGACTGCAGAAGCTCTGAAAGGACACAAGCAACACACTGCATGTAGACACAAGACATTGCAGGACAAAGCCAATACATTATAATGAGTTAATCCCATTATCCGATGAACCATGTGACTATATTAACCTCTTTCCAGACATTCCAGGCAATTAAAACACCACCAAATCCAAAGAAACAAGGCAATCTGACACTCTAAGCTAGACGTGAGGGGTTTTTTTCCCCTTGTGATCCATGTTTAACATCCCACTCAGCCTCATACTGGCCTCAAGACAATCCTGCCTGACTCAGGTAAGGGAAAAACAGGTTTTCAACATATCCTGAAGCCTTCAGCTGAAACCTTGGCAGGGGGAAAGAAGGCCAAAGCACTCATCACAAATGCCACCCGGCCGCCAGCCTGACCTGCTTACAGATGGAAAGCAGCACATCACAAAAAAGTCCTCTGGGCTCATTCCAACAGCTCCATGTCCCTCTTGTGTTGTTGCCCCCAGAGCTGGATGCAGTGCTCCAGGTGGGGAGAGAACAGACCCTTCCAAAGCCTCAGCAGGTGAGTGGCGGTAGTATTCCAGCATCCACAAGGGATCTGCTATAGGGCACACTGCTCACCCCGGCTCCTTCCAGCGAAGCTGCTGCTTCCCCGCGGTGACACGGGGAACACCGCAGATCACCCAGCCACAGCTCGGCGCAGCTATAGGGGACACCGCGGATCCGCAGCAAAGCCACAGGGACCACCTCCGACCCTTAGGGCACTGCCATAGGGAAAAGCTCTAAACCCCTCCACTGCTGAACACCCAGCACCTCCCATAGGGCACACCACCGACCCCTCCAGCCTCTCCCATAGGATACACTACTGAATGCCCCCAGCCCCTCCCATACGGGACCCCCCAGCCCCTATAGGGGACGCACTGACAGCCTCCATAGAGGGGCCAACGCGGAGCCCCCGTCCCCACAGCGCCTACCTGCCCGCACCGCTCCGCTCCCCACCGCCGCTGTCTCCCGGCAGGCCCCGCGCACCCGGCAAAGCCACCTCAGCGGTACGGCGTGCCCGCAGGCAAGATGGCGGCACCGGCACGGCACGCCCCGCCCGCCCCCGGCGAGGCTCCGCCGACATCTTGGCTACGGGCAGGCTGCTCGCCATTGTGAAAGAGGGGAAGCGGAGCGGCCCCATCAAACATGGCGAGGCAGCGGCGTCGGGCCGCCATATTGACTGAGGGTGCCAGGTGCGGCGCTGGAATGGAGACAAACGGGGTGCCCCTAGTAAAGATGGCGGGGGAGGCGTCGCCTTCCTGCTCTGGTACTGGCGGCCCGGGGTGAAGGGAGGAGCGCTTCGGTCAGGGCGCTCGGCTGCTTTGGAGGATGCTGTCGTGTTCATGACCGCTTTACCCTCACGGCTGGTTTGAGGCCACAGGGATTCACCACTCGTCATAGAAGTACACTACCTATGCGTAAACGCTTAAGTATATAATATTCACATTACTACTGTTGTTAATGTCCTCAGACCCAGGGCTTGCTCTCCAAGCACTATCAGTAAGTGGCAAAGCAGATCTGCTCCTCTGGAGTTGCTTGTTTATCCTTCATGTCACAGCTTCCTCACATTGCCATGTCTCAAAAGCAAAGCGCAGCACCTTAACTGGCACCCAGGGCTCCAAGGCCATGCTGCACACACCCTGCTGGCATTAGATTAAAACATTGAGCAGCTGGTGCGAGCTTGTGTCCTGGTTTCAGCTGGGATAAACTCTATCTTCTTCCTAGTAGCTGGTGCAGTGACGTTTTGGATTTAGGATGCGATAACATTGATAACACAACTATGCTTTAGTTGTGCTGAGCAGTGCTAACACAGAGGCAAGGCTGCTTCTGCCTAGTGTTTCCAGATCAAATAACTAAAGTAAAGCTTTCCCCTTCTGTTGTCTTGGAAGAATCACAAGCTTGCTCAAAAGGTGGGAGAACGGGGCAGGGGGGACCGCCTGCCTACATAAGCCACAACTTGCTTTGTGCTTAACAACTGAAAGAGAATGCTTTGAGCTTTGCTTCCCCTCTTCCTCACTCCCCGCCCAGGGTCTCCTGAGGAGCGGGAAGGCAGCCTGTGTGGTGGGCAGCGCTGTTTAAGGTGCCTATACCCTGTTCCAAAGCATAAAGTGTTTGGCAGCGATAGGAAACCCAGCTGTCCCCACTCGGGATTGTTTCTTTTCCGAAAGAGCCCCGCGCATGGAGGCAAAACAGGAAACCGGAGCCGGGTTTTAGAGCTTTCTCTTCCTTCTCTGCGCCCCACGGAGGCCATACCAGGAGGAGACAGAAGGTGGCACTCGAACAGCACCAGAGGAACCACCATCGCGCTGAACGCCTCCAACCAGAGTTATGAGCAAAGAAAGAAAGGAGAAGCAGGAGAAACGGAACAGCCATTCAGCCATGGGGTAAATGTTTTCACTATCACATGCTTGCCATTAACGTTAATGTTTTAGACTTTGGACTGTAAAGGCTAGACGCGTCAAACAGTTCCTGCTAGCTGTCCTCTGTCAGTTCACAGTACAGCCTCGTAGTGAAGTTACTGTTTCTCTTGGAAATTGAAAAGCAGTCTGACACTTGATCCCCTGTGAAGATGGCATCGGGGTGTGACAGCCCTCCACTTGCCTTTGGACAGTTGGTTACCACTAGAGAGAAAACAGCTCAGAGCAGCCTGGCAGGTTCACAGCAGGGTCTGCACTCCACAGGGCTCACAGAAACCAGTGTGAGCTCTAAAACCCAGGAGGTACCCTGTGGTCCTGCAAAACGGTAACCTCTCGTAGGGGCTTGCATAAAGAAATGAGCAGATCATGCTTCCAAGTGGTCATCCATCTTTTGAGGGTTAACTTTAGCTCTCAGTTTTCTGAGTGTTTTCACATTCAGTACTGAAGCTAAGATTGTAGCTTCCTCAAAACATTCCATCTCATACCAGTTTGTAAAAGGGACAGCTTTTCTTCAGTCTTCTGCCTGGCAACTCAAGCAGAAAAAAAACCCCACGATACTGTTACCTTTTAGCATTTACTCCCTTTTTAAGGAAGAATTACAGGCTGACATTAGCCAGGTTTGTGACAAACCAGAGTGACAGAAAGATCATTCCTCCAGTTCATTTGTAAGATCAGATTCCTATTTTGCAGATAGACAAGTGAAATTCCTTTACTTTTCTCTATAGGCATAGATGCGTTTTTCCAAATTTGAGCAGCTTTGTTACAACTGCAACACCAGGAAGCTTCAGAGACCACAAAGGTCATCTAAACCAGCTAAACCCTATACAAATGAGCCAGAATTTAAAGAGCTTAATAAACCAGTTCTCTGCTTCCTAAAGCTGTTCACAGACAAGTTCTGCGTTTTCCTATTGCCAGTGAATATGGTTATACTGCATGAAGTGACATACCTGCATGATAAAGGCGGGTTGTTTCCCTGAAAGCTATCTTCTACCTGCAGCAGAGCACAAACAACGTGTTATCTCTGCCAGCAGGAGGATTCAGGACCCCATTGTGTTAGGTCCTCTTTGAACACAGGACAAAAGGCAGTCCCAGCCCTGCATCTTAATGAAATTACCTTTTGCCACATAACAGGTATCTGAAGCAGCATTTTCCTCAGGCTTAAGTGTGCTGAGTGGTTAAAGTAGCAGAGAAAGAACAAACATCTGATCATTTAAATCCCAGTACTCTTTTTGTAAGAGCTCTTCTGCCTCTGCAGAGATAATGCATCCCTGTCACCTCTGCAACAAAAGAGCTGGCTGCGGGTGCTCACACGAGGTAAACAATCACATTCAGCTTATCAGTTCTAGTTGTTTGCTGGAGACAGCATGCCCAGCTGCCCACAAACAAGGAGCCTTTGCCTCTATCTACACTCTCCCTGAATAGGACAGAAACCATGTTTTTGTTTTATTCTTTGGTAAACACTTACCTTCTGTCCACAACCCAAGATGTAAGCAGGAAGGTGGGGGTCAAGGAAAATTTGAACACTTCTATATGTGATCCAATCTACTTTTAGAAGGTGCAAACTCCTGGACGGTATTGAAATAGCTGATGTAAAGACTCCTACCCTTATTAGGTAAACTGTTTTCCAAAATCTCTGTTAGCCCAACTGCTTACTACTTGTGGTCCAGTTATCTGGCAAGCTGATAACTCAGTTGTTGTGGAGGTGCTTGACCATTGCCCCCTCAACACAATGCCCAGGAGGGCTTATTTTCAGACAGGGAATCTTGAGAATAGCTAGATGCAACAGGTCCAGCATTATTCTTGGCCCGCTCATTGTTGCCCAGTGCTGGGAGGCTGTTTGTGAAGATAATGAGTAGAGATCCAGCCTGGATGCAGCAAGATGAAGCCACAGGTAGCAACTTGTACTGAGAAAAGAGTGTCTGGACAGTGCCCTGCTGCTAGTACATCCCAATCTGCTACTCCGAAACTGGCTGTACCCTACATGCACAACATTCTTACTTATGAGAAAGAAGCTGACTGGTTTTCCCTAGAGGTTGCTTGATTACAGGTTAAGGAAGAGGTGGAGTCACTAATTAGCATAACATAGCTGGTACAAGAATTTGTTTACTTCCCTGATCTGAACCTGCATTTTCAGATCAGGATCTGAAACCTGCTTTTTCCAAGGACACTATGACCCCTTTAAAACTGCCAGATGGACACCAATAGCCAGCAGAATCTAGACACAGCTCCCTCTTCAGAGGCTTATGACAACACCACAGTCTGTAACATACAGACTGTAACACAATTGCAAATTCATCATTCCAGTCACACAGAGGAGCCAGAGAGGTCACACAACAGAAACTGGCTCCACATCACATTGAGAAGATTGTGCTTTTTGATGATACGCCGCTATCATGCCTTTCTCAGATTACAAACCAAGGCCAGAGGTCATATTTATGTACCAACAACTGTCACTGACATCTTTTCCAACCCTGAGGGTATTCAGATCATCTACAAAAATTTTCCCTGTACCATCACACTCTTTTCTCTTCTGAAAAATGCATCTTCCTAGAATACATCTACTCAAATTTTCATAACCACATACATGATGCAGCTGCCAGAACACACCAACACAGATTTGATGGTGCTCTTGTAGCTGTCAGATGAAGGGATAAATACAACAGATGCATCACCAGGCAACAGAAGAAATTAAGTATAAAATGTACATGAGAAAAGAATCAGGGGTTTAATGATAACTTAGCACCTAAGAAAGATAACAAAGACTGAGTTCTGTTTGATGTATTCAGGTCTTTTCCGCGTAAGATACTTCGTCTTCAATTAGATAGTAGCTGTCATGGGAGGAAAGTGTCATCTTTAGGACTCAAGCACCCACCAGCAGCATCAGTCTGAAAGCAAAGTTTGGGAGTTCCTTCTTGGCAACACTCATCAGCAAGTTTTTCTGATCAGCTGATTACTTATTTTGTCATTCAGAATAAGCATCTGTGGAGAACTCAACACAACCCTTGACGTGGTGCATCACTACCCAGCTGTTCTATGGCACTTGTCAAGTCCCACAACCAATTTTTGGTATAAGAAGGGATCTACACTTCCACTTCAGCCTTGATCTTCAGTGCTGACTCGATTTCCAGTCCACTCACAGGACTGCTTGGACAACTGATGTGTTGCTGCTTTGTGTTTCATTAAAAAACAAAGTCACTCCAATGTCCTGAAGTTGCTCACAAGTTTAGGAAGTCCATTTTTTAAAAAGCAAGCTGCTTGGTCACCTTGGCTGTGAAGCACGAGTCCAGTTTACAGTTTCATTTTAAAACTCCAGCCACTCTGTCATATAAATACAGTTTGATGGAGAAATCTCACCACCTTCATGGCAATCATCAAAAACCTACAAAAGAAAACCCCGTATCAGCAGAGAAATTACATACAGCAAGCAGGATCTGACAGGAATAACATGCTCTTGTGTTTTCTGCTCCTTCTCCAATAGATAAGCAGTAGTCTAACAGAGGCCTGTATCAGCAACAGTGTGGCCAGCAGGGCCAGGGCAGTGATTGCCCCCCTGCACTTGGCACTGATGAGGACACACCTCAAACACTGTGTTCACTTCAGGGCCCCTCACAACAAGCGAGATGTTGAGATGCTGGAGTGGGTTCAGAGAAAGGCTACAGAGCTGGTGAAGGGTCTGGGCACAAGTGTGATAAGAGATAGCTGAGGGAACAAGGGGGGTTTAGTCTGGAGAAGAGAAGGCTCAGGGGGGACTTGGGATCAGAAAATATAATATAATTTGGAAAAGGCTACACTTGAGAGCACCTTTTCATATATAGTCCAGGGAAGAGACAGATAAGTGGGAAGCATCCTGGTCTAAACTGAAGAACCTGCCTGTTGCAACATAGCTAAAGTATCATGGATAATGCTCCTCTCCTAAGCGTAGCTGGCTTAGAAAGCCACAAGGATCACTCATGGGTAAAACCTTGCAGTGTGCCTGCTGGCCATTTGCAAGACTATTGAAAATCTGGATGCACCCCCCTATTCATATACAGAATTAATTACTTACTGGGCAGAGTCCACAGGGGGTCCTGACTAATCCAGTGGGCTGTATGAGAGGACTAACAGCTCTGTACAACTTCATCTGTCCATCCACACTGCCTACTGTCCCTTCCTTTGCAGCAATAATAGTCATTTCCACTTTTCCATCATATATGAGTGTATTTAAAATGGTTTCTATGTCTTCCATTGACAACTCTACCTAAGAAACAATTTGGACAATAAATATTAGTAAAGATACATGCCAGCAAGTCCTGCAAGAAGGAAATCATAGAATCATAGGTTAGGATTGGAAAGGACCTTAAGATCACCAAGTTCCAAGGCTCCTGCCATGGGCAGGGACACCTCACACTAAACCATGTCACCCAAGGCTCTGTCCAGCCTGGCCTTGAACACAGCCAGGGATGGAGCATTCACAACTTCCCTGGGAAACCCATTCCAGTGCCTCACCACCCTTACAGTAAAGAACTTCTTCCTTATAGCCAATCTAAACTTCCCCTGTTTAAGTTTTAACCCATTACCCCTTGTCATATCACTACAGTGATAGGACACTATAAATGAGCCAACACCTTGAGTAACAAATCCTTAGGGGTTCTAACCTAGCCCAGATAAAGGCACTGCTGACGCTGGGAACTTTATGAGGCTATGCAGATACAAAAAGAGAAGCACAGACCAATACTTCCTACCTCCCAAGCACTTTTGGGTTATGCTAGCCTTGGCTTATCAAAAAGCTTCCCTATGCACCTCAAGTATCTACATCATCCAAACACTACACACTTCCAGTTTTGGAGGAAAACGACTGTAAAAAGAAAAAGACAAGCCTGCTGAAGATATACCTAATAATGGATACTTGCAAGGGTTTTTTCCCCTTGTTTCTCCCCTCCCCTAGAACTGCTTGAAGTACATAGGCAAACTTGAGAGAAATTATAAAATATAAACTGGTTGAGACTGTTAAAGGCACATTTACTTTGAACTCAGTTTTACTTCATCCACAAGGATGTGAATGCTAATTCTTTTATAAGTCCTTGAAAACCCACAGGTACAATCTACCCTGGAGTCCCACGCAGCATCAATGACCCTCTTCAAAAAGCAATCAAGCAGCAAATCCCACCTCCAGTGCAGTAACAATAGGGTACTAAAGCAGTTACCAAATCCTCACCAAATTCATGCACTGACAATTTTGACAGTAGTAAAATGAATCTATTCTGACCTTACTGATACCCAGTTCACAGATGTATTTCCACACCTCATGGGATGAGGCAAAGGAGCTGTTCCTCTGTATCATGGGATTCTGTTTGCTGTCTCGAGCAGCTTCTGCCTGAGGAAGAAAAGCAAAGATGAGTTACAGTCAGCACCCACCGCCAAGAGCCTCCTTCATGGTTCAGTTTCAGGCAGACTGAAATACAAAAGTTGATTTCCACGCTATTTCTGGGACATGTTTTTTCTATAACATTTAAAGCTATGTCCTTAAAACTGTGAGACAATGCAGCACACAACCAGACAGAATTTTACAGGAAATATGACAAAATTTACAGAGCGATTTAGGTTACTATGAAGGAATAGCAGCGTTTGGCATTTTGTTGGCAAGAAAAGTCCCTGCAGTACCTATTTTCTGTTAAAATATATTTTAATGGAATAGAGAAATTATGCGATCTGCATAAGACTTATTTAACCAAGAGCAGGCTTCTCCTGCAGTTAAACTATGGAAAATTGTTACCTAAGCACCCTATAACCTCTCGGAAACTAGGAGCTCTGCAGGGAACAGTGTTTTTTGCTGGATTTTTTGGTGCTGTGTTCTTCGCTCCCTAGCTTGTCAATGGATCTTGGAGACAGAAGGCTTCACTCTCTGCACAGGGTGTGCAAACACGAATTATTAAAACGCAACACCATCCCACTTGCTGTGACAAAAATAAACCAGTCCAAATTTGCCAATCTGCTTATAACAACAGTCAACGCTTATGGAAAACGCTATGGAAAACTTGCCTGTCACTGGTTTTATAAAGAAAATATTTATTTGCACAAAACAAATGGAAGTTAACTTTAGCAGTGGCACTCACCTTACTCTGTAGAAACTTAAAACATTGTTGATTTAACACCTCCACAAACTCTGACTCAAAGTCTTGGTCACTGTACCAAGCTCCCCCAGTCACCGAGCGGTCAGGCTGCAGGTTATATAGCATATACACCTTCTTCTTGGATGCCTGTTGGAGAAAACATGCAGCTGTTAACATCAGGAAGTCTTCCTTAAGAAAGGAAGATACCTGCCAATGAGATAGTTCATTACTCCTAAAACTCAGGGCACAGCAATCCAGCTGACTCGAGCTATCCTTAACACGTCTGACCCTCAGATAGCATGGAGATAAAGATCAACATATTTAGATTCCTAATTATTTTATAACATAGTGTTAGGAGAGTCCAGAACACCAGCAACATGCACACAATACAAACCTCACTGAAGGAGGTCTCAGAACTTAAGCATAGCCTATTGACAATAATTCTCCTCCACAATTGAAAGATGACAGGAAAACTGTCTCCAGAAGACAGCAAAGACAAACTTAATGGAGAAGCTTCCAATTGTTTCTGCAGGGTTCAACCTGTACAATGATCGTAGGACCAACCTTCCATGATTAAACCCTGCAGCTAGTCAGCCCTTGTGAACCCACTCCTTACTGCCACAACTAGACAGGGTGAATGGGAATGCTGCTTCAAGTCCTTATAGTAGTAGTCAGTTAAAGGACAATGTTCATCCAAAGGACTAAGCAACCCCTGAAGCTATTTTAGCAGCATGACACCCCCTGTATGACTAGATGAAGCCAGCATCTCTCAGAAGAACATGAAAGAGCTACTGCTTTTCTGCGTCAAACTTCTTTATCTCCATTTTATTCAGGAAGTTACTGTCACCTCTCACTCTCCCTGACAAATGCACACACACAAGACAAGGTATTGCCTCCAAGGTGCAGATGGGATCGGCACACAATAAAAGCACACAACATAAACCTTTCAAGTTCATAAACAAGTAGACTTCCTGGTTTACCAGGCCCTGCAACAAGACAGAACGTCTGCTGAAAACCAGGGAAGTGTCCAAAGAACACGCTAATACTAATGATTTATAATTAAGCAGGTAAGGGAGAAGAGATGCTGCATGAGCATTGTATGAGCATGAGGAAAAAGCATGGAAAAGAGTAAGACCTACTCTGATATACAGACTGATTGCACATAAAGTATTTGAGTAACTGGAACAAAGTAGAGGAACCAAGACAAACCAGAATCAAATGTCTTAGAAATTGTTTAAGGTAAACAATACAGATCCGGTATGAACCAGATAACTGAAGGGAGTTTCAGGATCTCCAAGAGAGAGGAACCTTGCATGGCCATTTGCAGCTAGGTAACCTTATCACTTATCTCATGTAAAAGGCTGAGGTTGCTTCAGTATCAGAAATACTGAACTGTGATACAACAACATCGGGACCAATGGAGAAAAAGGAATTACAGGCAGGTTTGCTTATTTGCGTGGACATTGTGTGGAGAAATAAAAGTGGTAGAAAACAGTTAAGAAACAGAAAAGGAGAATACGGTATAAAAATAGAGAGCAATAGAGGACAGGATCTGCAGCCAGCAGGAGCATGGATGTGTACAGACAGCAGAGAAGCAGACCTGTGGATCCAAGCCCATTGGATGCTGGGGAGGACGCACCAAAACCTTCCCTATGTTTATGTCTTAAAGACCAGGTACAGAAGTGCAGAGAAAAGGGTGCCAGAACTGGAGATCAGCAGCAAGTAGAGAGAGGGTTTTGTGAAGGGTAACACCACTATAACACCAGTTGTGTGCAATAAAGAGTTAAGAGAACTAGAACTGCAATTTGTTAGTAACCATGTGTAATTAGTAATGCTGGGAAGAGTGATAGGACTGTATATTACTAGTCATGTGTTTATTAGTTAAATTAGTTTGTTAGTGGTGTGTTGATTATTTAATAAACATTATGGCCTCTTGTGTCACTGCACCCCAAACCTGTATACTAAAGCAGAGAATCAAACACTGATATACAGTCAATGAGAAAGTTGGAGGCAGAGTGAGGTTTCTCTGCTCACAATCCCATTCAAACATACATGCAGCAAATGTTGGAAATTGTTAAAAAAATCCCACAACATCCCAAAAAAAAAACGGTCACAGATACTCACTGCCACAGATTTAACTGCTTTAATTAGTTTCTTGCTTTCCAAGTTTTTCAGTATCTTGTTGATCTCCGTTAAAGGCAAATTACTTTTGTATCTGATGTCCCTGCTCCAAATACCTGTTTAAAAACAGAGAAGTGAACAGAAATTAATAAAAGAAACCATTTGCTTCTGTACCTACTCACAAACCAAAAGTCACATCACAGGACTGCTTGACTTGCTTTCCAACCACAGGGTGTATCCTCAATCCTACCACTCCCAGCAAAAGGGAGAAAAGGGACAGAACAAAACAAACAACTAACAAAAACAAGAAGCATTCCACAACCACCGTGCTGTCATTCTGCACTTTGCTCTGAGGGCTGTTGCAAGTGGACCCCATTTCATGACCAACATGAATAAATGGAAACATAGAATAGTTTGGGTTGGAAGGGACCTTAAAGCTCATCCAGTTCCAACCCCCTGCCACAGGCAGGGCTACCTTCGACTAAAGCAGGTTGCTCCAAGCCCCCCGTCCAACCTCGCCTTGAACACTGCCAGGGATGGGGCAGCCACAGCTTCTCTGGGCACCCGGTACCAGGGCCTCAGCACCCTCACAGGGAACAATTTCTTCATAATGGCTCATCTAAATCTCCCCTCTGTCAGGTTAAAACCACTTGTCCTGTCCCTACCTGCCTTTGTCGAAAGCCCTTCTCCAGATTTCTTGTCACAGCCCCTTTAGGCATATTTGTGTTATCTGCACAAGCATTTAGAAGTCTGGACAGGAAAGCTTCCATAAGTAAACATCCATAATTAAAGTACCTTTGTTCCCTGCATCTTCTATAATTTGGTAAACCAGCTTCTCTTGATTGTCAGAGCCTTTCATTTTACTGTAAAATAAGACAGATACCAGGGTTTTTGAAAGGCCCAAAATTTGAAAGATGAATTTGTTTTAAACTGCAAACAAGTACTACGAAAAGAATCAACACACAAAATAGAACCTCTACACAATAAACCAGCCATTGGCCAACATAATACATGACACTAAACCTCCTCGGATCCAGCCAAGCTTGCCAGTGAGAAGCCACAATACAGAGGAAAGAGCACAATATGAAAGTAAAGCTGCAAAGAGGGAGTTATTCAATGTGTCATAACAATGGGGAATTTGGGGTCACATACTAACACAGCTAGGGAAGGGCAAACACAGCACAGAGCATAATTGAAGACAATCTGTCTCTAGACAGAATATCTTCAAAAGAATAGTAGCATGCTCCCAACTCTCAAACATGTCTTTTCACTTGTCTGAGAAAGCCAGAACTTGACATTCTTCTTCTAAAGCATCTGAAAGAGAAGATGAGACGCCTGCACTGAGGATAATTTGAAAGGATGTTTCTTTTCAGAAGTATGCCTCTGCATCTCTTACTCAGATCTACACAGGCATCACAAAACATGATCTGAAGGTACACTTCAGCAAACCAAAGAGATCAAGTGCCCGCCTGGAACAACTGTAAAGATGATTGCTGATCCTGAAACATGAGCAGTGAGGAAGACCACAGAACCAGAGTCTGCAGATGGTTTTGTCAGGCTTCAGCTGGCTTTCACCTGAGTATATACATACATTTGCACAGATCACTTTGCAGTCATCTGGACCAGGAACTCTGCTAGGAAGTTAGAGCTCTATTCAGTAGAAACCACTACACCCAAAACAATTGTCAGGATCAGCTCAGGGGATTTAAATGTACCTCCTAAAACAAGCAGTTATGTCTCATAACATCAGTGCTACAGAATCCATATTACACTGCTGTGTCTCCTCAGCAAGGCTGCACATGAGTTGCAGAACTGTCCCCCAAATATATTTATCCAGCAAATAGGAGGCTTACCTTGCATTTTGAGAGTCTTTGATTCTGTACAGGAGACCTGCATTGCTTCTGAGAAGATCCAGTTGCCCCTAGGAGAGGCAGGCATATGCATTTATTTTCCCTCAAATAGCTTGTTTCAGAACCTAGCAAGAATCTTCTAAACTTCTAAAATAAAATCTCATTTCATGCCAGTTGGGTAAAGGAAAACTAACATTTGTAACACTGGAAAAATAATACCCTTGAGAATATTTTTTCCCCCCAACAAATAACCAGGAAAAAAAAACCCAAATGAACAAATGTACTTCTCAATAGTAACTTCTTCACCCAGAAATCCACATGGATATATATGTTCATGTTAATTTTGTAAGCTGAGGTAAGCTTTAATTTGCTTTGGCAATGATAAGTGCTTATAGCAACCAAAAGTTATGGTAACTGTATATTATAGCAAATGACGCTAAATCCAAAGGGATTTATTTGCTAGCCCTGCCCAACAGGCTGCTACCAAGCAGAGTGTGTGTATGAAGAGTGCTCTGGGTTGCCTGAAATAACGCAAGGAAGGCGAGATCCCCCTACCATCGAGAGCAGCCTGTTGATTGCCATGGCTCGCTGCTGGGCTTCCATGTGAGGCATATCATTTTGAATCACCTGGTCTGTGATACCATGAGGGAACTGATGACACAGCTCAATAATCCTAAGGGAGAAGAAGAGCAAGTTTAAAATCATGTTCTGTTGCATCCAAAACCAAATCCAAATGGTACTGCAGTCAGAAAAGAAGACAGGAAAAAGAACAACTTACAGAAAAAGCACTCATGAATTGCTTCTTAGAATCCCTGACTGGCTTGGGTTGGAAGGGACCTCAAAGCTCATCCAGATCCAGCCCCCTGCCAGGGGCAGGGACACCTTCCACTAGAGCAGGTTGCTCCAAGCCCCATCCAGCCTGGCCTTGAACACTGCCAGGGATGGGGCAGCCACAGCTTCTCTGGGCACCCTGTGCCAGCGCCTCACCACCCTCACAGGGAAGAATTTTTCCTAATGTCTCCTCTGAATCTCCCCCTGTCAGTTTAAAACCATTCCCCTATCCTACGACTACATTCTTGGTCACATCTATTGAGGGAACTTGGCATCTATTCGCCGTGCTGACAAATATGCTGCTACACCTGCTGGACAAACTACCTTTCCTCTGTGACAACACTGCAAATGGTGCTCCACTCTGATGTTGGTCTCATTAGTAACACCGCACATTTAGAGAACCCTCTACAGTTTCTCTATACAAAAGGCTTTGATAGGAAGGAAGCACTACACTAGCATGACATAACGCAAATACAGATGAAATAACACCTTGCAGAAGAACGCAGCAAAGCCACAATCCCTTCTTCCCAGAACAGAAAACCTCCAGAACAGCTGAAAGTAACTAGAGCCATCCCTCACTGCCACCTAAGCACCTCCCTGCCCTGACACAAAACACACTGTGCCCCAACAGCACCGCATCTCTCCTTTAGACCTAATTCCCGGCCTTCCCCTCAGGACCCTCCCTCGCCTCCCCGCCAGCCTCCACACACCCCCAGCGCGTCCCGGCTCTTCCCGGCCCTCGTCCCCCCGCCGCCTGCGCATTCCCCGCCCGGCAGCCTCCTCCCGCGCTCGCAGCCCGCCCGCCCCGCACCTGCTCTCGATATCCATGGGGTCGGGTACCTCCGGCTTCACCTTCACCTCCGCCATGGCGCAGCCGGGCCGCGCCGCCAGCCGCGACGCCGCCACAGAGAGGCGCAGGGAACCGACGTCAGAGCCAGCGCGACGGAAAAAAGGGCGGGAAGGCTCTGGTTGCTAAGTAGCGGGACGCTAGCCAATGGGAGGCCGCGCTGACGGGACCAGGGGCGGGGCCAAGCGAGCGGCGTCTGTGGTAACGGGGAGCGGGGCGGGGGGCGAGGGGCCGGGGCG